>VDFB02173165.1:0-23384 GCA_007258455.2 Sequoia sempervirens | reverse complement strand
CTTTAATAGGTTGCTCTTGCATTTTTTAGGACAAATGGCATCATGTTCCAGTAGTAGGTCCCCCATGGACAAGTGAAAGTTGTCTTATGTTGATCTTCTTTTGCTATTATGATCTGGTTATATCCTCGAAATCTGTACATTAATGATAGCATCTCATGTCCTGTAGTCATATCCACTATCATGTCAATGTTGGGAAGTGGAAAATCATCTTTGGGACATGCCTTGTTTAAATCCCTAAAGTTTGTATAGTTTCTGATGGCTCTGTCATGCTTTGAAATAGGTACCAAATTTGACACCCATTCTAGATAATTGATTGGTCGGATGAATCCCACATCTAACAATTTTTTGAGCTCCATTTTGACCAATAGAGTGATTTGAGGATGCATTTTTCGAAGCTTTTGTTTGACCGGTTTTGCTTCTGGATACACAGGTAAGTGATGAACCACAGTCTCTAGATCAATCCCTGGCATTTTGGCATAACTCCATGTGAAGTTTATTTTCCTTTCTTTTAGGAATGCTGCTAGGAGTTCTTGTTCTTCTAATAATAGTGATTCTGCATAGAATGTGATATGCGGGGTCTCCTCTGTTCCTAGGTTGACTAGATTGCATTTTTTGGCCAAGACCACTGAATTCTCTGGATGAATAGCTCTTAGAGGAAGATTGAATCCTTCATCCTCGGGCACCTCAGAGAGGTTTTCACCATTGGATATGCCCTTTCCTTTTACTATTTTCTTGTCAAAGAGTGCCATAGTGTGGTTTTCACTCAAGGACTTGGATATGATTCTTGGTTTCTCACTTTTACAACTGAAGGATTCAATCATTTCCACGTAATAGGAATGTGTGTCTAATTCAATTATAAACCTTTCCTTGTGATCTCCATCTAGAATGTTATCCCTCAACCCCATAAATTCTAAGAGTGCCTCATCATTTTTTAATGTATTGAGAACTGGTGGTCCTCGTTGTTCGTAGTAGATCAATTGGGGATAGACTAAGCAGATCTATAACCTAGGTAGATTGGTCAAGTTATCCTCATCATCACTACTATTATAGGGCTCAGTTATAAAGTTATGCATGTCTATCCCTATGGATATTGGGGAGTGTATTTGTGCTAGTACTGGCTGAGGAGAAATATTAACCGTTCTAACCAAAGGTCTTTGGCCACGTATGGTTATACTTGGAGGAGTACATCCAAGGCCAAGATTTGTTATAGGTCGCATCTCTGGCATGATAGGTATTAAGAGACCATTGTCATTTTTCCCTAGTCTTTGGTTTTTGTCGTAGCCCATTGCAAGCATCATTTGTAGGCCCTTGCTTGTCTCATCCATTGGTAATTTAGGTGTTGGTCTTTCATCTCGATACAACATGTGAGATAGATCTGCTTCAATAACCTCTTGACCAAGGTCTCCCCAGCTTGTGAATTTAGGATAATCCTTAGGATATGTTTGTGATGTAGAAGCTTGGTTTTCTTGCGGGCGTCCTCATGATCTAGGAGATTGCGGTAATTCTCCTATCACAAAAGAATTATTAGGGAGCCTATAGCTTCCACAACCATCTTCTTGGATGATGAGCTTGATGTTGGAGATGGTGGGAATGGCGGGTGTCTCTGTCTCAGAAGTGGATGTGAGGGTGGTGGGGTTGATGTATGGTGTGGATGGGCCTTCATCATCCTTTTTGCACTGGGGGGATTTTGTAATATTTGGCTTCAAGATTCTTGCAATATGAGAAAGGTTCGGGATCTCTGTGAATGGTAACCTCTTGTCCATTATGTGTAAATTTCACACATTGGTGGAAGGTTGATGCTACGGCTTTCATCGCATGGATCCATGGGCATTCCAGGAGGATATTGTATGGAAAATCAAGGTCCAATACCTGACAAGTAGTTTCCATGAGCTTCGGCCCTACTTGAATAGGGAGTTTGATTGTGCCCTGAGACACTCTTTCTTGGTCATCGTATGATCTTATTGTGATGCCTTTCCCTTTGTCAATGGAATCTTCTGATACTTTTAACTACTTGATGAGGCTGAGAGAACAAATGTTCAAACATACACCTCCATCCACTAGGACCCTTTGATTTTTCTCTTATTTACAATGACTTCCAAGTGAAGTGCATGATTGTGAGATGGTTGGGAGGGAAAATATTGGTCAGAAAATGTAAGGAGATTAGGCGTTATGATGTTTCTAACCATAGTTTGAAATTGCTCTGTATCAAGATCTGCAGGGACGGTGGATGAGGCTAGTGCTTCTTTGAGGATTTTTTATGGGCCGATGATATTTTTAACAACTCCATGATGGACATGTGTGCTGGTGTTCTTTTGAGTTGGTCTATGACACTATAGCCATTGGATCTAGATGAAGGGACCCTATTTGGTTGAGATGACCCTGCGATAGTGACTTTGCCACCTTTTGTGGTGACTCCACAATCTTTAGCATGGGCGCCCATGATGGTGATGACCATGCAGTCTTCATTGAGGTTGGAAACAACTATTTTGTATACATGATTTACATTGCCTTTTCCTTCATCCTTGTTATTCCCTTTGTTTCCATGATTCAACATCAGATTTGTGTAGATTTTAAGATCCTAATTTCTTGTAGGTGGTTCCACGTTTATGATTATTTTGTCAACGAGATCTTGGATGATTTTTTTGAGTCTCATGCAACTATTTGTGGTGTCGCCTTTGATTTTGTGGAATTCACACAGTTGATTCTCATTGTACCAAGGAGGTTTGACATCAGGTTCTTGGTAATTCTCAAATGTAGGTGCTTTGATGGGATTTTCATCAATCAATCTTTTCACGATGTCCTCAAGTGGTTCCCCCAACATGGTGTATTTTCATTTAGGATATGTTTTGCATTAAGGTGGGCCCCTTTGGTCATTGAGGTTATTGATGGTGGGATTGTTGGTGGGTTGATACGTTGTGTGATGAGTGTTTTGATTTGGTGTTTCGATTTGTTGTCTGGGTGTGTTTTGACGTGGACCACTAATGACCACCTTGGCATCCATGACACCATTATTAGTGATGTTTTTTTTTGTTGCCCGCGTGTGAGGTTTATCATTGTAGTTGGATGATGCGCGATTGTTTTGATGTTTGTGATATGATGTTGACCTAATGGGTTGAGTCACGAGGGCTCTTTCAATGCTAAGTGCCTTGGAGATCAATTGTTCATATGTGGTGATACCCTGAACCTTGAGATGAAATGCCAAGGGGCTTTCAAGATTGGAAGATGATTGTTCAAACTTGTTGTTCTTCTGGCATGGTCCACTTGCTCCGATTGGCCTTGGATTGCCATCATCGAAGGAATGAAGTGAAAGATTCATTATTTCCTTGTTTTAGAGCTGAGAGTTCTTTGAGACTAACATCCATTGCAATGTTACCTGTGTAATTCTTAATGAATGCATCTATAATCTCTTGGAATGTTCTAATTCTTGAAGGTAAGTGAGAGAGCCATTCAATAGTAGGACCTACCAAGCTTCTAGGAAATAGTCGCATCAAATAAGTATCCTCATATGTGACCTCCATGCAATGAACTTGGAATTCCCTGATGTGATCTTCAGGGTTTCTTGTTCCTTGATATTTATCAAATTTGGGAATTTCAAATCCCTTAGGGAATGGTTTCATTTCTAATATCCTATCAAATGGATAGGGACACAAGTTGCTTAGTGTTTTGGTCATTCAACCTGATTGAAGGTTGAGCACTTGTTGTGAGAGCGACCTGAGTTGTGTCATCACATCATCTTGCAGATCAGGGGGTGGGATGCAGGTGTTCTGGGGTATCACAATCATGGTTTGGATGGGTGAGTTGGTCGATGTGTTGTTCATTGGTATGTGTATATTTTGCTGAGCAAGGTAGGCTTCCACCTGCTTTTGTATGAACAATGCATGTTGTTGATCTTGTTGCTATTGCACTAAGGTTTTTGCTTGTTGTTGCACTTGTTGATGTTCCAACAAAGCTTGTTGTTGTGCTTGTTGTTGTTCTAACAATGTTTGTTGTTGGGTTGCCAATTCTGTTACTTCTTGTTGTTCTTGATATTGCTTTAATGCCTACTAATATGCTTGTAATTGTGCAGCTTGTACAAAAAGTTGTGCTTGTGCTTGTGCTTGTTGAGCCTGATATTGAACTTGTGCTTGAGTTTGCGCTTGCGCTTGTGTGTTTTTTTGCTGCAATAGAAGTTGTACTTGAGTGGCCCTTTGTGCTTGCAATGCTTGTGTGGCTTGGGAAGCTTGAGCAGCTTGTTGTTGTTGTTGTTGTAATAATGCTTGGGCTTGTTGCACTTGTAATGCGGCTTGTGCAGATTGGGTAGCTTGAGCAGCTTGAGAAGCTTGTAGTATGAATTTTGTTTTTGGACTTGTTGGTATCCTCTTTGGAAGGTAGCTTGCAATCCTGCATCGTATTGGGTTGATGTGGTGAATGTTGGTGGTGGTGGGAGTGGTGGTGGATTTGGAATGGCGTTTGTGGTGGTGGTGAATGGTGATGTTGTGTTGATTATTTGATTAGTGGATGGTGGTGTTGGTGTGGTAAGTGGCATCGTTGATGTGATTAGACCTTGGAAGACCATGCCTTGTGATGCTATAGGGGTATTTGATGATGTTGCCATTGCTTGCGTGTATGTCATTTGTTGTTGTGATATTAATGAAAAATTTTGGGCGTTTGGTGTAATGCTTTGATTGATGGTTGGGATGGTGTTTTGATTGATATTTGATATAGGGGGAAGCCCTAAACCAAGGAGTGGTATGGATGATAATGGTAGTGGTGGGATAGGTGGAAATGCAAGGGGTGTTAGTTGTTGTGTGGTATTGAATATGCCCCCTAGTCTGAACATACCACCTCTTCTTGTGAATTTGTAAGAAGAAGTGTTTGTGGTGCTCCATGAAAAAATGTTGATGATGGATCATAGTGTAAGGTGGGAGGAACATTTTTGTGCAATGGATTTTGGGGGATGTTTTGTTCCAATGTAGTGTTTGCATCCAAGTTTTGGTTATTAACAAGGGGATGTGATTGAAGAGCATTGAGAAATGTGTTTCCCTTGTTAACATTGGGTTGAGTTGGAGTAAATGATGTTGTGAGTTGTGGGATACTCTACATGATGTTTTGAGATGGAGGTGTAGATGAAATGGGGATGGTAGATGAGACTGGTGGAAAATATGTATCTACTATAGTACTCACATCAAAATCAGAAGGAAACTTGGCCCCTTATTTTGCTAGTTCAAGCATGTACAATGAAGGGTTAAGTCTCATCATGATGTTGATGATTCTATGGTTGTCTAGATTTTGAAGAATTTTCGTCATTTCCTTGTGAGACATTCCAAAAGTGAGGTCCCATCCTTGGTTTTCTTCTTGCGTATTTTTGTGATGATGAGAGGGTCAATGGATTACTTGATTCGGCAAGATTCATTTTTGTATTTGTTTGGATAAGGTCACTTGAAGCGGGTGTTTATTTGTTGGCTTTCATACTCTTCTTGTATTGAAATCTAGTAAGAACCATAAAACAAGGATCAATCGTCGAGAATATGGGAGATGAATCTCTTTAATTCTTTGAATTGATCTTTATCTTATGCCTCAAAGTAGAAATTTCTAGGATGCTTTTAGGATCAAAGGTGATGATGATATGATGATGATGTTTAAGGATGGATGTTGTTTTTTTCTTTTGATGAATCTTGAATGAAATGCTAGGATTTTGGATTTTGAGATTTTTTCCTTGATCTTGATTTTAATTTGGTTTTGATGTTGAACAAAAAAGACCCTAAAATGTTGGATGATGATCTAAGGGATAGCTTTGTTCAAAGGATGATGATTTGAATATGTGTGAGGAGAAGAATACATCTACTCGTACCTACCCAAATAAGATGATTGTTTCACCAAGTATATGAAGAAGGATTCATCTACATACACTAAGCTAGACAAAAAAATGGTTTTGGATAAATTTGACCAAGTATAGGAAAAAGGATGCATCTACACGTGCCTAGCCAAAGGTGTTTTTTGATAAATGTTTTCAACGACTTGGTCTCAATGATTTTGGTGTTTTTGATTCTATCATAAAGCCTAGCACGTCAAGGATATTTTCAAGGTTTTTCAAAAGATGATTTATGAGATGATGTTGTTTGGAGGATGAATGAAAATATTTTGATATATTTTCATCCCTAGATGAACCTAAAAAGACCACTTTGTTTGCCTAGATCTAGGTATTGAAGAGCATGACAATTCTTCCTAAAGACCTTTGTAACCAAGGATTGATTTCATTTCAATAATTTTTGCTTTGTGAATTTGTGAGTCTTCAACACATATGAAAGTTCATTTTTCTTAGCTTTGCTTAATGTCTTTATTTTACCAAAAGCACTATCTTTGATTAAAGTTTCAAACTAAAATGTCCAATGTCTTAATTTCTTTAAACCCTAGAAGATATGTTATGTGGAAATTCAATGAACTTAAGGCAAGGGTTTTCCTATTGTTTTCTTAAGGAGAGAAATCGAGATGTAACCCAATGTTTAGAAACCTCTAAGGACATGAGTCCCAAGGGAAAGCAATGACATATGGATTGAGTCAATGATATTTGTCTTCAAAAGGGTTTGAAATTTTGGATGATGTTAAGTGTTTGTTTTTTATTTATTTTCGATCAAGCAATGTATTTTCAAACTGACTCACAAGCAATGCAACATCCTAGCTTAATGGGTATGTTTTTCTTGGTGGGCTTGCCTCATGACCTTCATAGAAGAGATGATTTTACTTGCAACCAAGGAAAAATATAAAGGTATGATGAAATCTTAACCCCTATATTTCAACCAAGATCAGACATGGCAAGTAACTTCTTAGAATCTAAGTTCCAATGCACCACTTTGATAAACTCACTCAATGGATCAATAGGCCACTATAAAACAAAGGTTCTAGTTCGAACTTTCCGTTTGTAGGAGTTGACCCAACATGGCAAGAGTCCCCTTTTGGATCCATCTTATCAGAGTCACCTACGTGATATTGGCATTTCATCCAATATCCACATTTATATCCCCGTTGGAAATACTCTTGGCTTTAGAGTGTTACTGGTTGAGTCATCCCCTTGGGTGATTAATTTTTTCCACAAGGCAAGCCCTCTAAGATAAACAAAAGCGAATGAAGAACAATATTCATAACTCGATCAATCCTTGTTGGCAATAAGGAGAGAGAATATATGCAACAAAGTCCCCACTCACACTTGCACAAGATTTTTTTCAATTTTTAAGCCCAAATTGAAGTGTGGAGGTGATTGCTTTGTCTCATCCCAAAATCATGAAAAAGGCCTTTTGATTCTCAAGATCACTATAAAGCGCAAGAGAAGTGCATACGTCCTTTTTCAATGGATTTAGTCTAAGTAAGCCCTCACAAAAAACACTACACTTGTTCTTTTTAGATCCTCAAAGCAATATGTGAGTTCATTTTAGAGCACCAAATCACAAGTAAAAGACATTTGTTCAATTGTTTAATCCATAAACAAAATCTAGTAAGTTGTTGATCGTAAGATTCTTTTTAAACCCTCTTGCAAGAAATAAAAAAAAAAGAATCCTTTTTAAACCCAAATGAAAGCTAGTGTTCTAAAGAAAGGAAAAGATGACAAATTCTTGAAGAAGTGTGAAACAAACACTTAAGTGTTAAAAAACACTTTAATTAGACCCAATATCATCTCCATGCTTCCCCTTCCTTTGTGTTTGGCTTCCAACCTACAAAGTGGAAAAACAATCAGGTTCTGGAAAAACATAGAAGTTAAAAAAAATAGAAAACAGTAGATAAATAAATCATGAACCGAAAGCACATGCAAAAAAATTAAGTTCTCCCTTTTTCTGTCTTCCAGCGTCACAACTCGTGAAGGCATCGCTATTTCTTTTCCAGCGATGGTCTTACAACACTGCTTACCAGTCAACGATGCTCTATGTCAGGATAGAGAGCACGATTGCATCAGTCTTTTCGCCTAGCATCACAATTCTTGAAAGCTTCAGAGTTTTAAATTTTTTTGAAAACTGTGTAGATTGGTGAGTCCATCGGTGCAGTTTAAAATTTGAATTTTTTAGTGAGATGAGTCCAACGGTGCTAAAATAGCGACGTTGGTGAGCCCACGGCGCAAAAAAAGTGACGCTAATGAGCCCATGGCGCAAAAATAGCGATGCTGATGAGCCCGCATTGGAATTTCCTGTGTGTGTAGAAAAGCATGGAATTTTCATGAAAATGTTAGAATTTATGACTTCATACCCTCCTTCTAGCACCAAATGTGTGAACCCTTTTCCTAATACCTATAAAACAACATGAATAAATGAGTTAGACAAGGAATTACAAGCTAAAGCAAGGATTCCCCATGAAATCCATTTACAAACTCAAAATAGGAAAGAAAATAAGCAAGAACACAATGAAATGATAAGAACTAGATTAAATCCTAATTTAAATAGCAAACACTTGATCCCATGGGGGAATTGGTGCCAATTTGATGTCAAAATTGGCCCTTTCCCAATTTATATGATGCAAGATTCGAATGTTGAAGAGATTGTTGATCCACTTTTGATGAAAAGATGAGAACTCTAAGCCAAATCAACAAAAAAGCCTAGCTAAGAATTTGAATGATGGATGAGAATGAGTAAGTATTTTAGCATGGTAACTTTACTTGGATTGTGGATGATAAAATAAGGAGAGGAGCTCTTCATTTATAGGATTTCAAGATGGATGAATGCCCAAATTTGAGCAATGTGGGACTAACATTCATCCAATGATATGGTGCCACTTGTCAAGCCATGTGCAAGATTTGGGGTTTGTGCCAATAAATGCCAATATTTGAAATTCAAATTTGTTGAAATGACATGTAAGAGGGAACGGAAAATGCAATAAATGCCACTTGGCTCAAGGAAATGGACATGTAAGAGGTTTTAAATGCCTTGTTGGATGTACATGTTGACTTGGAATTTTTGAATTCAAATTGAGAGAATATTCCAAAAGATGCCATGTGAGGGAAAATAGGGATTTAATAAATGAATTAAATCTATTTTCATGTGCAACTTGCATTATCTAGAAGATGTGACATGAGATTAGATTAAATTAATCAAAGGACAATTAATTAAATAGGATATTAGATAATGTGACTTATTTGAATTATATTTATGGGTTTATTTAAATCAAATAAGAGGAGAATATGGTAAGAAGATAATTAAATAAAGATTTTGATTTATTTAATTAAAATGGATGATGTTAGATTAAATCAAATAAGGTTTTAATTTATTTAATTTAATGGAAATACTTTAGAGATTTTAATCAAATAAATTAATTATTTCATTAAAAAGGGATAATTAGATCAGATGGGTTGATTTAATTAATAGAAGGAATTGACTTAAACAGATAAAATGATTTATTTAATTAAGTGACGAATATTGATGAATTTAATCAGATAGGGGAATTTGATTAAATGGTTAGATCGAGGGATGACTTAGGAAGAAACGATGTTAGTGAGTTAGGATCGAATGCACGATGTCAATCAATATATTTTACTTGTCTATATTTTGCCCCTCTTTGAAGCAATGCACTCGTTGCGTTGGTTCAAAGAATAAACGATCTCGATCAAAGACAAAAAAATTTCATATTAAAAACTTTCCCCACTACTGTATGGCGAGAGAAAACATGCCATTATAATGCCCCTTCGAGAGATTGGATGAAAATTTTAATTTTTGGGTGATCTCGTGAAAAAAAGGTGACCAAGTCCTCGACAAGTCTGAAAGGGGTCCAAGAGGCTAAAAACGTGTCTAAATGCAATAAAATGATGAAAAACAAGCCTCAAATGGACAAAAATAGGTTCGAGGGTCCAAAACCTTAATTTTCAGGCTTAAAAGGGGCCCGAGGGGTCACTTTCAAGTCATTTTCACACACCTCCGCTAGCAAATTGTGAGATTCGAGCTCTGAGCTCCTGACGATATGGCACAACAATAGCTTCCTCTGCATAGTTTTGACCAAGTTCGGACCTACCAGTGTCCACCTAGCATCGGTGCCCCGGCTTGTGACCCTAACTGATACTTCATTTTTTCATTTTAATGCATTTATTACCGCTTTTAAGGAGAGCTCACCTCCAACGGCGCTATTATAGCACTACTTAGTGTTTAAAGTGCACCACTCTTAGCTGTTTTGTGTCGCAGTGGTGCAATATGGAATTTAAAAACTCCACTGTTGGGCTCGGGCTCGGCTTGGACTTGCAGGTCAGTTTGGAAAAGTGCGCTGCAACAGCGCCCTTTTCAAGAAAATTGCGATGTTGAGGGTTAAATTGTGCTGCGGCGGCTCTATTTAACAAAATTCTAGGTCTAGCGTTGGAGTTTGAGGAAACTCAAACTACAGCGCCTTCACAAACTGTGCTGCTGGGAATAAGTTTGAGGTGTTACGTCAGGAATTTTCCAAAAATTTTAATAGGATGACCTTGCATGATGCATGATACACCTAGGGAGATTTATTCTTAGGAGCATCGATCACGGGATCTAGCAAGTGTTCTTCAGGATTTTAGTGATAGAGACCAGGATCGGCTGAGTGCCGCAGGACTGGCATATTGCATACATGGTGCCCATGTGCACACACCTCGAGATGTTGTTAGTGCTGGCGAAGCAATGGCACAGCGAGATGTTGTTGTTTCATCTTCCCACTAGTGAGGTGACCATCACATTAGAGGATGTCTAGCAGATATTACGATTGCCCATTCATGGCCACCCAGTGATCTACGACATGGAGGAGGGATGTGAGTACTGTACTTGATTCCTCGCCACTCGAGATATCATTTACTGTGAGGGTTAGATTGAGCTAGAGAGGTATAGAGTTAGGAAATGTCTAGATTGAAGAGAAAATGTGTAGGGAAAATGTTGAGCAGTGTCAAGAGAATAGAGCTTGTAGAACATATTCTTGATCTAATCAAACTCTTGAACAACTAAAACAAAATTAAAATACTAACACATACATGAGACATGTAATGAACTTCCAATATTTGCTATCTTTTTCATTAATGCAAAGGTAGGTAAAGGAGAAATAATTATAATTGTAACACTATTCATAGTCCAGTAAATTATGTTCATAATTTTTGTTCAATGGACCTCAATTTTATCATTATAATACCCATCTAATACCATATTTTAATCTAGGGTTCAACTTTCTTAGATCTAAAGAAGCACCTTCAATTAACCATTTAAAGTACTATAAAATAAGTTAAGTCTTTTACTTGAGAAATATTGGGTACACTTGTAGTATTAAAGTTCTCACAATCATCAGGATTTATTTGCACACATACACAACCTACAACATATGAAGTAATGGATGACTACAAGTTAGTGAAATGGTCCTTAATATGCGAGTGGTTTGCAAATTGATTGGTAGAAAATAAGGTTACAAATTGATCTACATGAAAAATTATGAGGAAAATATGCTATAATCATCAAAATAGATGAAAAGTGCAAAGTAAAGAGTTAAGCTACATCTCTAGAGCCTAAAAATAACACATGAAAGAAACATTAAAAAAAGAACAAACCAATTTTTTGGTGATTACAAAATGGTGCCTTCAGCAAGTGCTTCATATGCTTTCACACCTGACATAGGACATTAAGAATATTTTAGTCTTCCTCTATGAAATTAACTACTTACAGAATAAACCTAGAAACCATTATCATATACCTCCATGTCTAGCCAATGGTAGGTATAAGAGAAAAAAATTATGTAATGCAATGCCAAAAAATATCAATGTGTGTGTAGGTTTGTATTACTCAAAATATCATTTCACTTCCTACGGAAAAATACCAAAGTGATGTTTTAAATTTCAATCTTCACATAGGCTCCCTTATTGCTACACTTGCATTTACAAGAATTATTCGAGCTCAAAACTATTCAAATATTAAGGATTTAATTAGATATAAGATGGAAAGCTATTGTTTATACATAATCCAACATCTTTTACATATCTTTATTCACTCCTAGCGATTCAGATAAATTTGTGTAAATGAGACAAAAATGTGAATCTTTTATGACAAAGAAAATTCTTAAAAAGAGGGGGGATAGAGAAAAGGGTAGGGGGAAAAAGAATGCTTGAATGTATAGAAAATTATAACATATTGATCATTATAACAATGAAACGAATCTTAAGTTTGAAGCATTAATATCATTTACAACATTTATGATCAAGAATGAATGTAAGTAGACAAACTTTTGCATACCTACAGATGGTACAAAATTTCATGGTTAAGTCGAAGCCTCCCATCAACAACAAGATCCAAATATCCATGTATCTATCTCAATCAAAATTCTAATCCCTTTAGAGTTGTCAAATTTTCCACTAACCCGTTATGCAAAAAAGTCAAATTTTAGAGTTATGTCACCAATAAAAACAAAAGAAACAGAGCTTTGAAACCAAATCCACACACAACACAATGTGGTATTCATACAAAGCCATACAAAAAAACTAAACTTAGAACATTGGAATGGAAACAAATTCAAATTATGATGTAGAGCATGGATTCAGGGTATAAAGAATCATTTTTCTGTCACCATAGTGAAAAGTTAGCACTTTCTTTCATCTTTGCATATTGGTTTGATGCTTCAAACGATGCATTTCTTATATTGAAAAGTGCATTACCTTATTGAGTTTCTCTTTGTTTCAAAAATAGTTTAATATTCTCTACTTAACAGGGCCAACCATGTGATGGTGGAAACTCATTTTTCCCCTCCCCCCCCCCTCACATCACTCTCAATTCCCCATACCCAATCATATAACATTAATCATTCATTCATCCATTAATAACACATAACATTCATTCATTCATCCATTAATAAAATATAACATTCATTCCTCCATTAATAACATGTAACATTCATTCATTAATATCTAACATTCATTAATTAACATATACACCTTCATTCATTAACATAAAATATTCATTCTTTCACTTTTTACATATTATCAAAAATATGGTTGTCATGATATGATTACAATCACCTTTTTTTTTGTTTCTTTTTTAAAGCTACATAAATCTGAAGTGGAGTATCATTTTATAAATCAATATCTTCCCCCCTTTAGTTGTTCTACCCCATGCTCATGATCTTAATGTATGCCTAGTTGTTTGGTCATGACATGGATGCCACTGCAAGGAGCGTCTACTACAATAAGAAAGAAATGTTAAATTGAAATGTTTTATTATTATTGTTACAAGTATTTCATTAATTAAAAGAACATTAGAGTGGTTCTCTTTACCTGATGGGTCCTCATCATTTTCTTGAACTTTTGTTATAGACTCATGCTCAACATGCTAAATACCCTCTAAATCCTGATCTGTATTTGAAACACAAAAAGGTTATATTAATTAATACACCAATTGAAATTAAATATGTTTAAGAGAACATGAGAGTGGTCCTCTTTACCTGATGGGGCCACATCATGTTCTTGATCTTCTCTAGCTTGATCATGCTCAACATGTTGATCACGCTCTACATGCTCTAAAGTTGAAACACGAAAGGTTACATTAATTAATACACCAATTGCAATTAAATTTATTTAAAATAACTTTAGAGTGGTCCTCTTTACCTGATGGGGCCACATCATGTTCTTGATCTTCTCTAGCCTGATCATGCTCGACATGTTGATCACGCTCTACATGCTCTAAAGTATAGGGGTGCACACCATGACCTTCATCTGCAGGTTGTGCTCCACCCTCACTAGGCTGCATTCCAATTTCATGTGCAATATTATCATTGCTTGAATGTTTAAAACAAATAGGCATATAATTACTTTATGGTGGAAATTAATATTGAATAGATTGCACAAGTATTCAATTTGAAATAAACTTTATTGATTTTATTTACCTACGTGTCGGATGTAGTGGAAGGTTGGCTTTTCCTATTCAAGACTCTTAGGCATTCAACCACGACTCGATAGCCTTGTTGGAAGGAAATCTTCTGTGGGAACTCTATTGAATTCAGAGCCCTACATTTTGTATAAGATCATGAATTTTGCTTCTATGGTGTGATAAAACAAAAATTATTTTCAATTTATTATTTGGATACTATATTTTAATGTATTGATACTTATAATTCGTGCAACTAATTTCATATAACCACCAGAGCCAAGTTTGTGCTGCCTATGTTTTTCTAGTCTTGCCTTTATTTCCTTCAATGTGTCAGGCAGCCTATGAAAAGTTTGAAATATGTTAGACTATGTAAAAATAAAGAGTAATCAGTATATAATTACATTGTTGATAGTATCACATACCCCTTCCTTGGCCCGGTGGTGTCTTTCCTTTTTTCTTTTTAGACTTCTCCTTTCCATCTAACACCAGGTCCTTCCACTCCCTCTCCAGAATCATGGGGGATGCTCGTACTTTTTGTTCTTCTCTAAATGTGACCTATATTGGTCACTCTCATACTTTAGATAGGTACTAGCTTTCTTAAGGACCTTGGTTCAGTCAAAGTTTTTATCACCGAACAACACAACTAAATGATTAATGAGTTCATCTTTTAAATATTGATTTTTGGCATTCCACCGTGTATGTATGGTGGGCCCGAAGAGCTCCAATGTAATCACTTAGATGTTTATAAAAAACATCATTTCCTACAAAATAATCATGGGATCAATAGTCTAAAAAGAGTGATCAATAAGTAAATTTCAATTGGATTATATATAATAATAATTAAAACATTTTAAAGTACCTAGGACCTTCTCTATCTTTACGGGAACGAAATCCACGGTCACCAAAAGTGTGACCAGAAATGTTCCCATATTATTAATATGGGAAGATTCAAGAAATTCTGCTAAAACATCACTAGGTACATCTCTTAATGCATGTTCTAGCATGTGTTCACTGCTAGAGGGTTCATTAACATATGCCTACATGGTATGTGTTGCTAAAATTTTAGATGACAATATAGGAATGGATGATGGGGTTAGATGATGTGATGTATGTGTAGGAATATTAGGATGGACACTTATACCAACCCTTAATCCTTGGGTAGCACTTGCAGTACCTTAATCATGGCTAGGAGCATCATGAGGAGGCAAATAACCTTATAAAAACAACACATATTTTAGTTCATGACATAAAAGAGTACAAAATATAAAACCATGAATGAACTTATGTTATAATTAAAGACCTCATGACAGCTTACTTGCACATTTTGTAATGTCTCAGTCAATATTTTAACCCTCTCTTATCTCATCTATTTGAGGCACAATGAATATCAACTTTGCCATTTCTTCATTGCATTTTTTTTGGATCTTCTTTATCGTATTGAGAGGGTTTGTTGAATAAGTGATGTCATCATCACAAAATATTGACTGCACCTCACTATGGATGCTCTCCTCTATTACTGGTGCCTTTCCCCGATCAGTCGACTGTAAGAAAAATATTAAAAACATTATCAAAATTAACCCAATAAAATTAGGAAAAAAACATAATAAAACATTTTGCTTGTATCTAATTTGTACAATTACAATGAGGTAAACTTGTCAGGTAGAAGCACCTAAAGATACATCATGATTTGTGCTCTGGGCTAGAGCCTTCTCCATTTGATCAATGTCCCCCTGTAACAAAAAATAGATATAAAAAATATTACCAAAATGAAACCAATAGACTTACGAAAGAAAACATAAGAATAAAATGGTATATTGGATTCATTAATTGGAGGTTGGGTAAAATTGTACATAGTACGTACCACCCCATAGTAATTGTGTTTGTAACTAAGCGATTCAAATTGTAATCAATTAGCAACTCTTCCCCTGCATTTATTGATTTTATCACACATATGAATACACGGTTTCCCTCATGCACCTCGAATATGAAATTGGGTTGCTTATTTGTTGATCTAGGTCATGTACTATTTATAAACATTGCAATATTCCCTGATGCTTTTGGCCTTCTGTCAATGTACATAGCCACTCCTTTATTTTGATCCTTATCTTTTAGTAGTATATAATTTGTTGACAGTGCATACCTATGCATACTTCATGTATATCGAACTAGTTACATCCAATATTGGTAACTGTAACATGGTTTGACATACTCCATCAATTTAGTAACTTTGTCATAATAGACCTTTATTCCATCCATGCAAAATAGGCCCAAACCATGTAATGACGATGGTGCTATGTGATATATCCTCTCGTTGACACAAAAATGAGTTTTTATTGGAGGAAGTTCCTTGGGTACCCATTGTTTGCATAGATGTTTGTACCTCAAGGGCACCTCAACATCGCCTATGCTCTCATCATCATAAGAACATGACCCCCCTTCAGCAAGAAAAAATTTCATGTGCTTACAGAATTTTCTTCTAATCTTTTGACCTCTAGTTGATCTCCCTCTTTTAGAAATACTACATGTCTCGCTTTCCTCTTCTCTTCCTGAATTTCCCTCGCTCAAGGAAGATAGATCTAAAAAATACCTATTTGGTGGTACCTGCACTCATAAGGATGTTGGATGAAGTTCTTTCATGGTGATGTGATCCCAAGGTGACATTATGATTAATCTATCATTTCATCACTATAATTTCATAGGTTATAAGGTAATCAAGTCTTGATAGATTGCAAGATATTGTTACTACCATCCAAATGTGTCCATCACAAATAAAATCTACTTAACATTTTAACTACCAAACTTTGTAACAAGTGTTAAATATGACAGTGGTCCACCAGTTACAGAACCAAGGCCTCAAATGTATTATCTAATTGTAATCAAAGGACTTTCACTCTTCATTCAAGTAAATAAACTTGAAGGGAAACACCACCAAGTGGTTTGTTGGACATCTACATGACTAAAAATAGCAGAATTTTTACATTTCATTTCCATATGTCTAAGTGGTTAATGGGGAGGGAGTGTGTACTACACCTGGTTAAGTCATCATAAGTTTACGCTTTGGAAATAATTATTTTTAAGTCATATTAAATCTTCCTATGTCTAATTGCTAGGTTATTTTTGGTATGTTTTAAGCTAGGATGATTGATGAAAGAGCCCAAAGACTAGCCTTTCTCCATGGTATCCAGGTACACATAGCAACGGTTTTCTCTTATACGATTGGACATGATTTAAAGAACTTAGTTAGGAATTATTCATTTAACCTAAGGTTTTCTCATAATTCCATCATTGGAAAAGTATGATCAAATTCTTCTATTATGAAGAATTGGTCTATGTGCCTCTAGTAATCACTATAAATGTTTGTAAGGATAAAATGACTAATTGTTTTAGGTAGGAGAGAATCAACTTTGAGTTCTTTAAAGATTATATTCCTCTATTCATAATTTTTAAGGGTTGTGTGTGGAGGAGGTTATCACTACCAGGAAGGGAGGAGACCTTTCCTTGTATTCTTTTATAATTTTCATTATTCTTATTTATTTTACAATTACATTTACAAATACACATACATATGCATTTATTGTTTTCATTTATTTATCATGTAGTTTAATAGTTTGATCAATTTCATATTATATGTGTTGAAGACTTTAGAATTTCAATTACAATAATTTATGGATATGTTGTATCTATAACACTACAAAACCATATGCTCTTTTCATTTACACTTTCATTTAGAAATACACATTTATATACATAGATGTAGATTTCTTTAATGATATGTTGCATTTATTGTTCTAGGAGAGCATCTAGTAATTGCGTCTGTGTTTACATTGAAAAATAAATACATACATACATACATATATATATGTGTGTGTGTGTGTGTGTGTGTGTCATTTATATTTAGTGTTCAGAAACAACCCATTAGGTATGCACA
Organism: Sequoia sempervirens; assembly: GCA_007258455.2. Taxonomy (NCBI): domain Eukaryota; kingdom Viridiplantae; phylum Streptophyta; class Pinopsida; order Cupressales; family Cupressaceae; genus Sequoia; species Sequoia sempervirens. Next base: position 5,654 of record VDFB02173165.1, on the reverse strand, counting down.
TGGATAAAAATTCGTAAAATCATATCTCCCATACCTGTTTTTTTGAAACGTAGGCTTGAACCTCTCATTTCACATGCTTTTCTTCACAAAACTATTGAGGACAACAACTATACCTTCTTTATTTCTCATCCTATGCCCTATTCATGCATCCTAAAATTACAATAGTATCCATGGGGCCTCTTACACAAGCTATAGTAATCACAAAAAGCGTAAGAGCCCCTTATATCATGTTTGGACTACAAAACCCTCAAAAACAGGGTAACTCAAATTATGATTTGTTGGTGAGCTATATGGACAAAATCATTAGCACTAGCTCATTCTTAGAGTCTTTTGAAAGAGAAGAAAATCAAGTGGCAATTAATTAAAAACCTTATATTGTCAAGGTGAATGAGGTGATAAATTTTGATTGGCCAACTAATGAAGAGTACAAAAAATGGGTAAATGTATATTTAACTAAGGAAGAGTGAAAAGTAGTAGGCTGCTAACGGTTGACAAATTAGCTATTGTAGTTACAACAGATTCCAGTTTTGTTTTTTGGCGATAATTTAGGCACAAAATTCTTGAATTTTTTTGTTGCTACATCAAGCATTCTCAGTGGGTGTGATGAACAAGAATATTCTCTAGGGAGATTATTGTTGTAACATTTTTTTGGAATATCACAAGGTGGTCCAATTCACTGGTGACATGTGTGCTTTTTGGCCCAATGCTTGTTTGCTCCTTTTTCTATAAGAAGGATTTCAAGGCCAGAAGTACAAGTTAGCAAGTTAGATATTTTTGGTCGAGTCTAGATGAAGTTGTAGAGAAAATTGTAAACTCTGATGGTTTTAGGGAAAATGCAATTTAGGTTTTGAGTCATTCTGTAGTAGGTTTTGAATTCATGGGGATTTGATGTTTTATGAAAGTATTGGAATTTGAATTGATATGATTAATTCAGACTCATGTCTCTCCATTTTACAAGCATATCTGAATTTTGAATAACATGACCAAGGGTTGTTTCGTTCATCTCACTATTGTGGTGTGTATGATTCTTCTTTAAAGTTTAATTCAAGGAATTAATTTAAATTCTTGAATGGGATTGTAGGTGGATATGTTCTTTCTAAGGATTTGATAAGTAGTATTGGGTTAGAATACATATTGATGAGATTGTATATGTTGTGTGTTAAATTTGTCATAAACTCTTAGATGCTTATAAATTCGACTCTCCAATGGATATACAACACTGATCTAAGTTTTACTTATTCATATGGTTCAATATTTGTTTTCCTTTACCTAGAGCTTGCTAAAAATTGCAAATCATTGACTATCTTATATTGTGAAATGTTGTTGTAGTTATCTCATGCTCCAAATAGTTGATATTATTGATAAACAACAATTTATATTTGATATTATCCGATTATGTTGACCTATTAAATGAGATTTTTTTTTTTTTTTAATGTTGTTTATGATGTTGGTGCAGAGGTTGTAAACGTACTAAGGGATCACCCTCCTGGGTCTTGCAGAGCCCAAAGTGTAGGATATGTTTCAAATCCTCATCAGTTGCCCCAGGTCCTAAGAGTTGCCCTTTATTGGAATTGGCAATTCCATAGGTAGATTAGAAGATCAAACTACTTACTATAAAAACAACCAACACCTTGCATATGTTTATGGTGGAGGTATTAAAGAAGAATAGTATGCCTCTATTTCCATTCATTAGATCTACCTTAGCCTAACATATACTTGGGCTATATCTACAATTGCTTTAGACTCATGCGATGAAGGCTATGTGTGATGAAATCCTAGACCTCAACCAAGATGTGGGTAGATTATGGGAGTTTTGCCAAGACCTGAAGCTAGTGGATACAAATGTGAAAGACTAAGCTAATTTATTTATTTTGTCTTATCTTATACCATTTTATGAGAATGGGGGTGCCAATGTATGGGAACATCTTTGGAAAATAGGCGTGAAAATTGAAGGTTAAAGAGAATGGGGGTTCCAAACTTATAGTACTCATTGCCCCTTGGTCATCGATTTTCCCAGAGTGACCTCAACCTCGTCCTTGGTTCTGGTATTGACCTTGTTTTCACTCCTCCAAACTCTTCCTCGGTGTTGATATTGACCTTGTTTTCACTCCAAACTCTTTGTAGACATTGGTATTGACCTTGTTTTAACTCCAAACTCTTCCTTAGTGCTAGTGTTGACCTTGTTTTTGCTCCAAAATCTTACTCAGTGCTAATATTGACCTTTTTTTCACTCCAAACTCTTCGGCGGCACTGGTATTGACCTTGTTTTAACTCCAAACTTTTCCTTGGGTTGGCATTGACCTTGTTTTCACTACTCCAAACTCTTCCTCTACGCTGGAATTGACCTTGTTTTCACTACTCCAAACTCTTCCTCAGCGCTGGAATTGACCTAGTTTTCACTAGAAACTCTTCCTCGGCACTGGTATTGACCTTTCACTTCTCAAATTTGATGAGCTACAACCTAGTTTCATTAGGTTTTATAGTATGTTAATTAAGTTCAAAATTTTGGTGCCATTTAGCTAGGTTTTAATATTCTACAATATAGTTAAGTATATATTAGCTATATTTTACATAATAAATAATATAATTATTCAACTTACTATAATTATATATTATATTCATTAACAAAATTATTAAATACGTATAAAATTATTATAATTAATAATTAATAATAAGTATATTTTTATATAATACAAAAAATAATTAATATAATATATATTTAATATAATAGTAATATATATTAATATGAGAGAGAGAAACTAAATTTTGATTGGTTGTTTCATGTCAACAATCCAAGGATGGCATGTGTCCTTGGGCAGTTATGCTCAAGGTAGCATGTCATTTGATTAAAGATATGATAATTCTCCTTTAAGACCTCTTCAATGTACCCATTGCACACTTAAGGAGACAAAGATAAATATAGGGAAGAAAATATAGAGAGAGAGGTAGATAATGACAAGCATACAAATAGAAAGGGACACAAAGATATAGAGAGGGGTAGAGAGATAAAGAGATAAGGATGAATAGATAGAGATATAAGGAGGGTGATTGATATATCTCTCCCTATCACTCTCTATATCTCTATATCTTCCACTATCTATGTCACTCCTACCTCTTCCCCCCTCTATCTATTGAGCTATCTCTCCCTCTCCCCCCTTTCTCTCTCATTCACTCCATATCTCCCTCCATCTCTCCTACTCTATATCTCTATCTCTATTTCTCTATTTATCTCCCTCTCACTCCTCTCTCTATCTCTTTCTATCTAAATCCCTTTCTCTCCCTCCCCCTTTCTATCTCCCCCTCTCTATCTCTCACAATATCTCCCTCACTATCCCCCCTATCCATCAACTCTCTATCTCCACCTCTCTTCCTTTCTCTTCCCATATATCTCTATTTCTCTCTCTTTCTCTCCCCATTTATTAACTAAGAATCCATGCAAGCATACAATAGTATATGTTGGTAAAAATATAATAGTGTTTTATTAAACTATAAGTAATAGTTATCTTTCTAATGTCAAGCCTTCTTATAAAAATAGTTTTTTATTAAACTATAAGTATAGATTATTGTCACCACTCTTCATTCAACATGAAATGCCAAATGTAGCAATTTTTTTGTTTCTTTTGTCAAGTTTCATTAACCAAACTATTTACTAGGTTGAATAAAGTTGTGTTATGACCCTTCATCTTCCTTAAAATAATTAGACAATATTAGCGAGATCGGGAAGGGGAGAAAACTAAACTCCTTCAAAATAGGGGTAGTTGTGGGTTTGTTGCTTTTCTTTGTATACTATATACTTAGTTCCTCTAGGATAAATAAGTAACTTTAGATCATTTTCTTAGTTGTGTATCCGAACTAATATAGAGTAAGTTTTTTAATTTTAATTCACTAGTACATAATAGTTTATGTGTTGAAAGAATTGTTTCCATTCTTTGTAGTTTTTAAATTGGAATACAAATCATATTTAATTTCATGCCAATATACTTCTTTCATAAAGATATATTTATGAAATAAGTGCTTCATAACCCATCTAATCAAATCATAATTAACCTATCAAAAAGGCAATATGAACTTTCTAAAGAAAAGAACACTTGACCCAATCATAATTGTATAGCCTTCAAAGAAAGGAGTGATCCACCTTAGCAATAACAACTACCTGATTTAGACCTGGGTATATGTAGGATCATGATGGGCCAAAAAGTGGCAACATGAAAAAAGTAGCATTTTGAACTCGCCAAACAAAGCAAAAATCTTGAGTTGATTTTTTTTTCGGGTTGGCTATGAGTACATTGCTCCATAGAAATGCCCAAGACAAAGTACTACAAATCGGATATCCAATTTTTTTTTGATATCCAATTCGTGTCTAATATCTAATTTCAAAAAACATTTTAAAATGTAATATTTTGGTGCTATAAATCAGATATTCAATTTTTGCACACATATATCTAAGAGTAATTAGGAGGTGGAGGGTGGGAGAGAGAGAGAGAGAGAGAGAGAGAGGGGGGGGGGAGAAAGAGATATAGAGAGAGAGGGGGAAAGGGAGAGGGAAAATGAGAGACAGAGGGGGAGAAAGGGAGAGAAATATATATAGAAAAATAATTAGGAGGGGGAAGGGAAAGGGGAAGAGGGGAAGAAGGGGAGAGGTAGAGAGAGAGAGAATTAGGAGGGGGAAGGGAGAGGAGAGGAGTTTTGAGGGTAGAGGATAGAAGGTTTAAGGGTTTAGGGTTTAAGGGTTTATGATTGAGGGTTTAGGGATGAGGGGGTAGGAAGGAGAGACTTTAGAGAGAGGGAGGGAGGGAGAGTTAAGGGTAGACGGTAGAGGGTTTAAGGGTTAAGGGTTTAGGGTTTAGGGTTAAGGGGAGAGAGATAAAGGGAGTGAGTGAGTCAGAGAGAGACCTAAGAGAGGGAGAGGGGGTAGGATATTGAAGATACTTGAGAGAGAGAGAGAGGGGGAGGGAGTGGGGTAGAGATAGGGAGGGAGGGAGAGAGTTTAAGGGTTAGGGTTTAGGGTTTAGGGTTAGGGTTAAGAGGAGAGAGATAGAGGGAGTGAGTGAGTGAGAGAGAGACCTAAGAGAGGGAGAGGGGGTAAGATATTGAAGATACTTGAGAGAGAGAGGGGGGGAGGGAGGATTAAGGGTAGAGGTTATATGGTTTAAGGGTTTAGGGTTAAGGGTGGAAGGGAGAGAGATAGAGGGAGTTAGTGAGTGAGATAAATACCTAAGAGAGGGAGAAGGGGTAGGAGGGAGATACTTGAGATAGAGTGAGTGAGTGAGTGAGTGAGTGAGAGACCTTAGAGAGGGAGTGGTGCTAGGAGGGAGATACTTGACATAGAGAGATAAAGGAAGGGAGGGTTAAGGGTAGAGGGTAGAGGGTTTAAGGTTTAGGGTTACGGGGAGAGATATAGAGGGAGTGAGTGAGTGAGAGAAATACCTAAGAGAGGGAGAAGGGGTAGGAGGGAGAGACTTGAAATAGGGTGAGTGAGTGAGAGAGAGACCTTAGAGAGGGAGTGGTGCTATGGGGGAGATACTTAAGAGAGAGAGATAAAGGAAGGGAGGGTTAAGGGTAGAGGGTAGAGGGTTTAGGGTTAAGGGGAAAGAGATAGAGGGAGTGAGAGAGCAAGAGAGAGACCTAAGAGAGGGAGAGGGGTTAGGATATTG
>VDFB02173164.1:0-24620 GCA_007258455.2 Sequoia sempervirens | reverse complement strand
ATGGATGAGCATGAATACACATGCAATTAACTCCTGAATTGAGCCAAGCGGATCAGAAAAGTAAGAACAAGAGTAGAAGATGCATACTTACTAGGTTTGCAGATTAAAAATGCTTTTAGAATACAATGAATTGTCCAGACTGGTGAGAAGGATAGCTTACCAAGCATCGATATTGAGAATCCCTCAGAGGAAATCGATGAGAATCAGGCCGACCCCCAAATCCAGAGACCCTGGATGGTGGTGGGACAACATAAACTCCAAAAGTTACCAAGTGAAAGTGAAGTGATGATTAGGGTTGTCGAAGTGTTTTTACTTATGCCATATTTTCATAATAGGGTTTCTTTTGACTTTATCTCAAAATAAATCATTGTCTTCTAATATCCATGGCCATGAATTTTAAGTCAATGAGCCTAATGAAGGTTGGCCTTTCTCATATGCACTTAGAGTTGAAGTTAACAAAAATGCTAAGTATCAATATGCGTGGGAGTTTATTTAAATATGCAATGCATATTTGAGATATATGCTAAGAATGATACATGAGGCCATGAGTCTTTGAAGCTGACTTCAAAGATTTTCTTAAACATTTGCATGGATTTTAAGAAAATTTAATATTCAATTAAATATTAAAAGTAATATAACTATTACTTTAATATTTAAAACATGTGATTAAGGGAAAATATTATCAATTTTAAAAATATTAAAATAATCATTTGGTGATTATTTTTAATATTTAATTAAATGAAAACCTTCTCAAATCCATGCAGAAGATACAACTGGAGCACAAGAAAAGTCAGTGTAGTTATCAAGAGCATTTTGTTTGCTGACTTGGAGTCTTTTTCATGCAAAAGACAAAATGGGGATAATGATGGAGTTTCCTTTCACTTTGCTTTAGTTCTATGCCAGTTTTGGAGATATTTTGATTATGTATGACTTGAGTTGGAGTTTTCAGCATATGGATTTCATTTCACTTCAGTTGTGGTCCCATTTTTCGAGACTTTTATTTTTTCTCGTGAGAGGCATTCAAGGAAGATATTTTTCACTTTCAGATCTCTTTTAGTGTTATTTTCATACATTTTGGAGCCAGTTGGAGTTATAGATCAGTTGCATGCATTATGACTGCGAGTTCGAGGCTGAGTTCACTCATTTTTGCATGAGTTTGAACCTTATTTTTAGGGATTTTTGCTTTTGCTCGGATTTCACCTTGAGATTGTCATTTTTCTCACTGAAATTGACTTTCAGTTGCTTGTTCATGCACTTTGAAGTGCATTCTCATTGTATATATTGAAAAAGTTTATCTTTTTCATTCTAGTTCTTTTTTCCTGCTTACACATACAACAGTGAGGCATTGTAACTCAGCTTTTTATTATTCAAGCATTGTAATAGAGTTTATATTCAGTATAGTGTTTCCTTCTCAATACTTTCTTGAGTTTTATTGTCATATGAATGATTTGATTTAAACACTGTGATTTTATCTTGAATCCTTTGTTTTGTCTCATTGATGCTTTAAAAAACAAGAAGATTTCATGTTATAATTCAGGTTGCATGCTGTGTTTAACAAAGATTTCAGTCATTTGTATCTGTGAAAATCTAGTTTTCCTCTTACAAACATTGAAACTTCAAACCTACATGTGAAATATTGGTGAATTTCATGATCTTAATTGAATTGTGAAATAAATTTAGGACTTTATTGCAGCTGATTATAGGTTTAGGATAGCGAATAGAATCACATAATTTTGGTGCAATCACCTCTTGTAGCTTTAGGATTTCAATTCAAGCAAGCTTTCTATCTCTTTCCCAGTCAAGTTAGTTAGTTTTAGGAGGTTTTCATCAGGGAACCAGCCCTCTCTGGAGATTGATCCTCAAAATTAGGCAACCCACAGGCCTGAGGATCATTCCATGTTTCAACAGATTGTTGAATTTAACTATTCAAGCGTTCGGGTGCAATCTGTTTGACAACATAAACCTTGCATATGAGCTTTGTGAAAAGACCTGCTCAAAGCTTCTGCTAAAATGATAAATAATAATGGAGACAATGGATCTCCTTGATGGACCCCTTGGGTAGATCCAAAAAACCCAACTATTGATCCATTTAATAAAACCAAAAACTTAGCACTAGACAAACATGCCATTATCCACTTACACCACTTAGGAGAAAAACCAAACTTCAATAACACCTGATTCAAAAAATCCCAATCAACCCTATCATATGCCTTCTGCATATCAAGTTTAATAATCATTGTAGATAATTTATTTACAACAATGGAGTGCAAAGTTTCATGAGCAACAATTGCTCCTTCTGATGTTTCTCTTCCAGGAACAAAACCCCCTATTCCTCAGAGATGATTGAAGACAAAAGAGGATGTAACTGAAGATAAATTTCTTTACAAATATTGAATCCATTAAAATAAAAAATTATGAGTGGAAAACCATCATCTCACATCCATGGAGTTTGAACCCCCATAATCAATGGAATATTAGTTCCATGTGTGTTAAAAATACAAAAAATGATCTTTCTATATTAGGATCATTCATCTTTGCATTAACATCATTTTCCATCTGTCACATCATACATCATTGCATTAGAAAAATACAAACATAAGAGCACATAATAATTTTCATAAAACCACATAGGATCATAACATATATTGCGTCCATGATGCATATAATATGATCATCATAAAACATCACATAACATACATAACATAGAAATTAAATGCATCAATCATAAATCAACACACATAAACACATAGGATCATCATCATCACTGCATATATATCTCAAAATATGTCAAATGCACAAGGATATCTGAATGTCATGAAATACATCATCAAAATGGTGATATCATCAAGAGTCAGTGTATACATCATGATATAACATAAAATGTCGAAACTATGTGGTACTGCCCCCAGATGCTGCTGGCATCATTGAACCTGTACCCCCTGCTGCACTTGAGGGACCTGCACCTGGGTCCCTCCGATCCCCTGGTAATGGCTATGTCACACCCATGCTCACTGTCCAAGACTAGGATTAGTCTGAGAATGGGTGAAGCTCTCTCGCCGCTCAGGAGGGACCAACTCATGATATCGATCTCTGTAAAACTGAGCCTCCTGAGAAGTGTGACGTATCTCCCTGAAATAATCCATAGTCTTGACAGTTGTCGCAGCCTATTGCAACCTCTCGATAATGGCCTCTGCCTGCTCAACCTGTCGTCTCAGTGTGTCTCTTTCCGCGGTCAAGGCTGCAACCTATCCCTGTACCTTCCTCTGGCCCTGTATCTGTGCCAACTGCTATCGGGAAACATCCCTCTCAGCTGTTAATGTCTGTATCTGCCCCTGGGCCTATAGGAGCTGTGCCTGTACCTGTGTCAACAATTGTGTCTATGCCTGTAGCTGACCCTGCACTTGTGATAGTTGCCCCTGAATAGTCTGAACCTAGGAGTGTAAAGTGGTGATCTGTGACTGTTGCTGCTATGAGGGAAAGTGAATATGTACATGCTGATGTGTTGCTACTACCAAGGACCGCCTCTTGTGAGCTACTTTGACATCGAAACTAGGATGTGCACCACCTCCTCCATCTCCCCCACCCTCATCTCCACCCTCATCTCCTCCATCATCATCACCACCCTCATCTCCACCCTCTCCTCCTCCTCATCACCATCACCTGCCTCATCTCGGTCTAAGTGGTCTATCCTCATCATCCTCAATGCGATGGGCTCATCAGACTCGAAAGCCTCAATAATGGATGTGACAAAACACAGGAGTAATCTCACTCATGTATCCCTCGACTATCTCTGAATGATAATCCCAGATCACTGGTTGTAAATGAAGGTACTCATCACACACAACATCATAGGACAATGTAGGTCCCCACTCGGTCATCCTATGTCTGGGCATATAGGGCTAATCCCGAGGCATCCTAGATCCTACCATATTGTCTACATTACTCCGCGAATGAAACCTCTTGATAATATAACGTGTCCATCCAATGAGGTATCCAACAGTCATGAAGTAAGGAACCTCTAAGTGATCCTTGGCCCACTGCTCACAATCCACATATGACCGCCAGGTAACTGCATCTGGGTCATCCAACACCCGTCTCTAATACTCCAATTTTTCCAGCTTATGCTGGACAACTGCACTTGCATAACCATAGATATAAGGCCTCCCAAATGGCCGAAATCTATCCATCTCTGGTCGTGTCACTACAATATGGTCCCAGGCCCAAACTTGGAGCAATGTAACTCCTGCTGACAAGCTAGCTCCTCTGAGATATACTACATGGTGCAAATCATGATATAGGTGTGCAAGCATACATGACCCCCAAGCAAACCGAGTCCCAAACTGGATCATTTGCTCTAAAGTATGACCTCAACCAATAGAAAATCCCTTTTCCCTCTTGTAGAGACATAAGAAGCCACCGACACATCCCACAAGAATGGAAGGCAAGGGGGCATAACTGGAAAATATCTCCAGCCACGATATCCAACATCCAACAATCTGATCATCCTGGAAAATTTGGTGTAACACATTTGTACCTCCTTGCTCAGTAGGATCATAGGTCACAATATCACCCATTACAGGAATCCACAAAATCTTGTACACATCCTTTGGTGTAACGGTCATCTCTCCGGTGGGAAAATGGAAAGTGTTGTGGTTGCTATGCCACCTCTCGACCAATGCCATCAATAATCCCTGATTAATCCTAATCCTGGGCATATCAATTAACGAAGACATACCACATCTCTCAACAATATCTCTATCAGCACAAGATAGCTATGGAATCATCTCCCATGTCAACGGGAATCACTCTCGAGACTGAAGATTATCTAAATCTGTCTCCTATCATTTTTCAAACATCGCAAATTAGCATATCAATCAAACCAAATTAGCAAATCAATCAATCATCAAAAATAATCAAACTATCAATCCTAATGAGATTTTCATCAAATCTCGTCAACATTTTGTTTTGATTCTTGCCTATCATGAGGTCAACACAACATCCTCATTAGTGTATCTCACCGATCATGAGGTCACTAAATCATCTACTCTATCATCAATACCTAATCATTTGTTGATGCGATCAAAAATCACCAATTTCAAGGAGACAAATCAAAAAATCTTCAAATATGCCTTAGAAGTGCCATAATAGAGCTTTGATGCGCCATTTGGCAGATGCACCATTTTACGATGCAGGAGCACCATTAAATCTGATGCACCAGAGAATTCCCCTGAAGTGCTAGGGAATCTTGCAGAAGCGCCATTTTATTGAAAGCGCCAGAGAATTACTCTGATGCGCCGAAACTTTGGGCAAAAGCGCCATTTCCTAGTTTTGACCTATTGACGACTTAGAAGCGTGATTTCAAACTTTCAAAGCACCAAAAGTGGAAGCGCCAAAACAGATCCTAAAAGCACCGGAGAATCTCTCCGAAGCGCTAAAACTATCGACAAAAGCGCCGAAAAATTTGACCTAAGCGCCATGAAAATCTTCAGAAGCGCCAAAACAATTTTGAAATTTAAAATTTGATTTGAAAAATGTGAAAAATGCATTTCAAAATCACAAGAAAGGTCTCAAAATCCTTACCGGAGGTCCGTATCCCGCTGGCTGATTATGCCGTCGTACTCGCTCGAATCGATGAGTCTGCAGAGGAATCACCATCTTGCACAAAAGCTCAAAAATGCTCTCTCACTTCAACAATTTTCAAATCACAATATGCACAAATGAACTCTTTTTCACTTTTTACTCTTAATAAAGGTAATTAAAAGAGGTGATTTTGGTGGCATATTTTAATTTCTTTTAAGAGGCATTTAATTGGGGCAGTTTAAAATCTTTCATATCGGGAGATAAATCACTAGGATATTATCAAATCAAGATTTTATCATCATCATCACCGTAAATCAATTGCAATTCTCAAAAATCATCAAAAATCCTTTATTATCTCAAATTCCTTGATTTATCTCCTGAGGGGGCATACAGTTGTAATCTCCTGAAAATCACTGTCTGGGGCATTATTAAAATTTTTAGCAGCACTGGTAAATTTTTCTTTGAAGCAATGCGTAAACACATCACTTCAAAGAGGGGCAAAATGTGTACACCAAAAATTGGTCTGGAAAATATTAATTAAATATTGATTATTTAATTAATGAAATCTTTATTCTTCTACTATATAAATAAATTGCAAATTTATTTACATAGTTCCTATTTTCTTAATTCCTTTATTTTAATTCACCCTCTTCATGATTTAATTGAAATAAAAAAATCTAAATAATTTGTTTTATTTTAATTGATTCCCTCTCATTTAATTCGAAGTTTTAAATTTGAATTTCATCACATTTCTACATATTCTTCTAACTACCTTCCACCTCATCCTCTAACTCACCATGTGTCACATGAAAATAATTATTCTTATTTTCTAAAATGGATATTTGTTCTCAACAATTTAACCACCTTCAAGACACATGACTCCTTCATTCAAATGATTCTTTCTTACACTTGGCAAGATGGTTTTACTAAAGGGAACAATTGCCTTGTTTTCTCCATCCTTCTCATTCTTCACCGTTGATTTCTCCAGATCAAATCTCAATTGTTCATGGCTGCCAACTCACCAAATGCCTTGGTAAAATCTATAAATTGAGGCCCATTTACAACTTTTTCATAAGGAGCATTTGCATAACATCACTTTGCAGGATTTCATTCAAGTTTTAAGAGCTTAGTTTGCATTTTCCATTTGGAATTTTAGAATGGTTTATCAATTTGCTTTGAATCATGGCTCCTTTAGATATTTCCTAGTTTAATTCAGCATGTAGGATCATATACATTTCATTTCCATTAGCTTAATTCTGCATTGTATAATTTCCATATCACTTTATATACAACAATTCATTTCACCATATCACTCCATCATTTCATCCAGCTGAATCCTTCAATCATGTAGATGTAGACTTAGATTTTGCATTATAGATAAATAGGCTACTCGTTTCTTAGATGACATCCTAGTGATTTGTGCACGAATAAGATCTGAGAGCATAAATACTAGGATATTTGAGATTAGAGGAAGACAGGATGTTTTTAGGGAATTCTGTTATCGAATTGTGTTTGATTAAGTTAGATTTCTTACAATAATACTTTCCATCTAAGTGTGTTGTTAATTTTGTATAATTCACGCATATTTTCTTACACACAGTTACATATTTATATGAAAATGGCTAACAAAATCTGATTTTCTAGTTAATGAAGTCTTCAACTAATTGTCAAAAACTAATAGACTTTAAAGCCCATGACATGAAATATTAAAGAGGCTTGACACGAGCCATAAAGTCTTTTAGAACTGAAAATAACATAAATTATGAAGACTCGGTCCATAACGTATGCTCCTGAAATTCTGACACCTAATCACTTGTCTTCAATGGTGTTGGGACCTGCGTTAAACCCTTTTTGACTAAAGTGGTAACCGATGGGGGAAATTGACTTGTGGAATGCCCAAGAACTAAACCATTAAATCAACACAAATTAGCTTATTTTGACTAATTTCAAGAAATAAAGATTGCACACTTATTCATAAAAAGAGAGCAATTATTTATCCTAAAGGTAATCAATTGGCAGGATAATTTTGACTGAAAGGTATAAGGTTGAGTATTGAGTCCATTATATTGATGAGGTTATTTTTACCTTATCAAGTACCGGATGAATGCATTTGTTTTCCACTTGTAATTTATCAATAATTGTTAAAAATAGGCCATAAAATGCATAGTTTAGGAAATTAGGGGTTCAATTAGGTCCAATAATTTAAGGGGGAGCAAAACATGGTGTGAAATTGTTAAGGGTGACAATTTTGATGCTACAAGTGGTTTGTGTGCAAAGTGCATATGATGTTGAAGCTTGTGTGCTAGAATAGAGTGTTGCTAAGGCATGCACTAGGTTGTCCATGTCTTGTGTAGTTACACACTAATCAATTAGGCTAGGTAAAGTTTGCATTAGTTAAAATGTTGATTAACATTTTAAATAATTTCCATTATTATTAGATTTTTATTTTTAGTATTTTTAATATTAAATCTATTAATTTATCTTTACGTGTACATTGTGGGATTTTTTGGGTGCTAAGACGCCTAATCTTCAAAAGAATTGTCATCCAAGTTTTGAGCCAACTATGTAGTGCTTCAAGTTATGAGTGCATTTGGAGTATGATCACTTACAATCCAAAAATGCAATAGATTGTTAATGCAAAGTTTAAAAAACCTCTTGCCTCTACCATAAGAGAGTTTTAGCTATAGTTGAAGAATTAGCCCTCATGAGGTGGTATATGATTCCAAATTTGAGTGGGTCACCAAGGATGATCACATTTTAAGAGTACCAATAGATCAATTAGGTCGATAATGAGATAGAGCTTATAGCAATGGGAGAATAGGAGGTTTTGATTTTATCCAACTAGAAACAAATAATTTGTTCACGATGATGTTGCTACCTCTTCTACAAACAAGATAATTGCAACTCTTTTTTGATGTACTCAAAGTGACATAGATCTTTGACACACACACACACAAATGGATTTCTAATACTATGTTTATAAAAAAATTATAAGGATATCAAAATAATTAATTTTATTTTTATTAGAGATCAAGTATCAAGCTGATGTAATATTTTAACTATTTCATTATTTACGCGTGTATAATGAAACTAACTTATTATTTTTTGAGTTTATTTTTCAACAATATTTTAGTTTATTGTCTTGTTGAATCTACACCAAATTTTAGCACCAAACATAAATCCAAGCAAAAAATGGCTTGCCATCTTCTAACTTGGACACTATCATTACACTTGAGTCCAACATCATGTAAATAAAAAAGTAGAGGATAATTCAACAAACCTAAATTTAGAGATTGAAGAATTTACATGTGCAATTTCCACTCACTAATAATATCATTCAAGATAAGAACAAATGTTTTAAAGAAAGGTTCTAAGAAGGGATCCATTTTTGGAACTCAAGAATATTGGTTTTCATTTCTAATTTACATCAAAATCCCAATTTTAAGCTAGATTTGGACATAAATCTTAATGAAAATTGGATGTTTGTTACTTGGTTATTGTTACCAACTAATAAAATGTAGGATAAAATAAATTCCACATGTATATAGCCTTTAATTAGTATCAAATTTGTAATTGGTTGTAGCAAAATGAGCCTTGACTTTGTCCAAAGCTTTTCCACGATGTGATATTTTATTCTTCTCTTCCTTCGACATCTCTGGATAACTGCATGACAACAACATATATTTGTTGATAATATCTTCACATATATGTGAAATTGAATATAATGGCTAATGCACTTTACATAGTAACATATCTTAAAGTATTCTGTTTCTATGCCTTACGTTTGTGTGTAGCCATCAAGTTGAAATATAGAATCCCATCCAAAACTAGGTAGACCCCTAGAAGGAACTATTTTACCCTGCAAATGTTTTTTGAGAAAATAATCATAAGAACCAAGACAATGAAAAAATAATGATGATTTCTAATGTTGCACATCATGTCTACTAATGATCAAAATTGAATTCCACGATCATGGAGAATACACTTAAGTCTAAACCGAAAGACTTACATTGGCTCACCCCCTTATTGCAATCTTTATCAATTCCTTTTTTTTTCATCTTTTCTATTCTCCTTATGAATGAAGATAAAGATAGTCACTTATACACATTTAATGCACAATATGAAGTCTTAATAAGCTTTCAAAGCATCAAATTAAAACAAATCAATTAAAGGACTTTAATAAAAAAATAAATTCAACAAATAGTGCCACCGATAATTGTCAGCATAATCCATGATTCCATTTCTCAAGTACTAGTAAATAGTTCCCGAAAGTCAAAAGTCAAATTCTAATAGTTAAAAAACAAGTCCTTACTTGACCTTGATGATGAATGCAAAATACTTTGAGCTCAAAGATTTCTCATAAATTCTAAAATAGCATCACAGTTATTTATTTTCTATTAACATCTTAAAGATCCAAATATTTTATCACAGTTGTCCATAATAGTATTTTATTTTTAATAATATGCATCCACCTATACTCCTCCATTGCATACGTTTCGTAATTGATCTAGTCAAAAGGATAGCCGTCCCAATGTAATGGGGTACATAATTATTATGACCAATGCATTCACTAACAATTTATTCTATTATATATGCATCATACACTCATTCTGCATACAATATTTAACTAAACATCACAATCTAACCATATGGATCACTATAACAACATAAATATATCCAAACATAATAAAATCCCATTAAAATTTTCACTGTAAGTATAAGGATAAGGCAATAGCATAATATATGTCATCCCATGACATAACTGTAAATCCATACGAAAATAAAATACAATCATGTGAAAACATGTCTAACCATGAAACAATAAAACCCTTGATTTGCATACTAGCAAATATGGGTTAGCTATAGCCTAACTATTGGTGGGTTAGGACCATCTATTATGTTTTGAAGAGAATCATTCATGGCATAGGTCATATGGCCTTTGCAATAACTTTAGCATGTTGCATTCATCAAGGGGGTTGAAGAAAATCAGCAAATGGCAATCAGTGTAGCATGGTGTATGCATCACAGGAGGTTGAAGAAAGTCAGCAAATGGAGTGATTTATTTCACAGAAGCCAATATGGATCTTTGGAATGTGAAGGACATGCACAACAACTGTAGTGTGCCTATCTTTCTATAGCAGTGTTACCATTGCGACGTGTAATTGGCACCACTTGTTATGTGTAGGGAAGAACCTTCACATTATTGTTCCTAATTCATAGCAGCCATTATAGCATGCCTTGAGCATCACAAGAGATAGTAGCAATTGGAGTTTCCGCATAATGGAAGTTGTTAAGCTGGTACACATAGAAAACTCACAAATGGGGAGATACATTTTCTTATATTCTAAATATAAGCTTTCCAAAAAGGGAGGTGTGATCCATATTGGATCCATGAATAGAAAAGCTCATTCATAGAGGAAAAGACACTTCAGAAAAGTCAGTGGATGAACCTGCATTCTCAAGACAAATCTGCACCTGCAGGGTCAAACCCACCCCTGCAAATTTGACCCAACCCTGGATCATTGACCTAGTTGGTGCCAAATAGAATATGAAGTGAACAAACGACTCTTCCACTTCTAATTTCATTCCGGAATTCTTCCCTTTCAATAAGGGGAATATTCCGACAGCAGCATCTATATAGAAAAGAGGAAAGCATGATGTAACGTCATCTATTGGATCAAAGACGAGGACAATTAGTCTCTCTAAAAACTAGAAAGCTGAAGTAGAACTTTATAGAGAATGTGATACGCTTGTACTTGTCCATTCAAGCAGTACACTCTAGTAGAAGAGCAATTTCCTCTACCAACTAGGTTTTTCACCCCTTAAGAGTGTTTTACCAGGATAAAAATCTTGTGTTTGTGTTCATCTTTTTATTTCAGCACTTCGTTTCTTTGTGGACAGCTCTTTATTCCTCCCAGTTAATACTGTCATTTGGATGTCCAATTAGATTTATAATTTATTTGCCTGATTCTCTAATTTCTAACTTGTTTTAGTGGAAATTATGGATCACTCTCAAGGTTTCAAACCCTACTGGTTTGACCACCAAATCAGTCTACTACCCCTCACCTCTCACCTTTCGTTGCACCACTTCCAGAATTCCCAGACCATTCAGGATGGATCTTGGTCCTACTCTTTTCATCTTCATCCCATAAAGACTTTTCCTAAATTGAAACTATGTGAATCCCCCACTGACTGCAAATCTTCTAATCCCTGCAATGAGCCTATAACCAAAAACCCTGATTATCAGCATGATAAACAATTTTCCTCTTCTGAGACAACTATTCATTCTGACCTTTTCTAACATCAATGACAATCTCAATGGGCTGATGAGTACTACTGAGGCCCAGCACAAATACCCTGCTCTCGATCAGGACAATCACAAGCTACTGATCCAGAACTTGCAAAGAATCAAAAACAGTCAGCAAGGCATCATTAGTTGCTTGCATAAACAAGAAAAAGCTTTAGCTTCTCGGAGGTATATCTATCAAACTTATGATATTGCTATCAGGATTCAACCGTGTAGTTATTGAGTCAAACTCATTGACCCATGTTTCATGAGTAGTGGTTCACAAGAACCCATCTTTCATGATGGTGAATGGTCCACTCAGTACTCATTGCATCTAGGTGATGCTCACAGAGGTGAAGCATTGGGTCACCCATCCCAGTACTACTCCAACTCAAGCACGCTTAACCATGGAGTTTTCTCCAAGGTTAATCCCACTTAGCTTGCAACCCCATTTGCAAAACCTTCAGCATGTGTGCCTTATCTGTTAAAATTTGAACCAGAAATAAAAGCTAACAGAAAGTTAACAACAGAAACAAAACACATACAAATTTACCCTGGGAAAACCCTCCTCCTGAGGGAGAAAAACCCAGCCAATAATATCTCTTATATTATTGAGTCACAATGAGAAGCTCCTTTACAATAGAGGCCGATTATGAAGGCCAGAACACAGCATTACAAACTGATACAAACTGTCAAAAGTTATCCCTCCTTTTACTCAGTTCACCATCTGCTCTCTTTTACACTCATGCTCTTGAAAAATTCGAACTTCATCACTATGAACTGAATACAGAATCAATGTAAATTCAAAGAGGTTTTCTAAACATAGCATGTCAGATACATGCAAGTTAAATACCTCTGCATGTCAGAAGATGACTGCAGGACATTTACAAGAGGACGCACAAGAGGAATCATGCAACTAAATTTAGGAGTTACAAAAATATTCTAATGCATGACAGTTACAGTTTTGCATGCTGACAGCTGGAAGAATCTGACTGACGCTGTCATAAACATTAACACTCCCTCTCAGCTAGGGAGGATACTTCCAGCTGCACAAGACAAATCACCTCATCGTGATGTAGTCATCTCATTGTGATGTCCACCATGGCTACTCCAAGAAAAAGAAACAAGGGCTTTCACCTCAAATTTCTCTCGCAGAGAAAGATGCACTAACAAGGGCTTACACCTCAAATCTCTCTCGCAGAGAGAAATGCGTTAACAAGGGCTTGCACCTCAAATCTCTCTCGCAGAGAGAAATGCGTTAACAAGGGCTTGCACCTCAAATCTCTCTCGCAGAGAGAAATGCCTTAACAAGGGCTTGCACCTCAAATCTCTCTCGCAGAGAGAAATGCATTAACACATGAAGCAAGAGTCACTGAGGCTGAGACTCTCTCTCAGCAAGAGCAACATTCTCCACAATACCAAGCTTATCTCGAAAATAAGAAAACTTTACTCTAGGAAGTGGCTTGGTGAGAATGTCAGCTGTCTGCTCATCCGTGCAAACATACTTGAGTTCAACTGATTTCCTTTGAACCATATCTCTCAAGTAATGATACTTGATCTCCACATGCTTGGTTCTATCATGAAAAACAGGATTAACAGAAAGCTTCACACAGCTTTGGTTGTCACAAAGAATCACAGTAGGTTCCAAAACCTGTCCAAACAATCCTGCAAGAAGCTTTCGAAGCCACACTGCTTCTCGAGCTGCCACACAAGCTGCCACATATTCAGCTTCTGCTGTACTTTGGGCCACACATGACTGTTTTCTGCTGCACCAAGAAATCATAGCAGACCCTAAGCTGAAACAATAACCAGAAGTGCTCTTCCTATCAGGTACACACCCTGCCCAATCTGAATCAGAAAAACCTTGCAATTTCAGATCTTCACAAGAAGTATATTTCAGACCATATCCCACTGTACCACGTACATATCTCAATATATGCTTAGCTGCAACAAAATGAATCTGTCTAGGCTCAGACATGAACTGACTAAGAGTGTTAACAACATAACATATATCAGGCCTAGTATTGATCAAATACATTAAAGAACCAATTAACTGCCTGTACATAGTAGGATCAACTAAATCTGAAGTGGCAGCAACCTCATGTAGCTTTTTCAGATTTGCTTCCATAGGAGTTGACATAGACTTGCAGTCTAACATACCAAATCGTTTCAAAATGTCAATAGCATATTTCCCTTGACTCAGGAAAATCTCATTTGGTCTTTGCCATACTTCTAAACCAAGAAAGTAATGCAAAAGACCAAGATCTTTCATCTCGAATTCAGAGGTTAACTCTTCCTTACATTTAGCAATAAGATCATCTCCTCCAGTAATAAAAAGATCATCAACATAAAGAACCAAAATTAATGCTTTATCTTCAATTACCTTGAAATAGAGATTTGGATCTGCATCATTTTTGAGGAAGCCCAAGCTTACTAAATAATGATCAATTCTTTCATACCACGCACGTGGAGCTTGCTTAAGGCCATACAAGGCCTTTTTCAATCTGCATACATGAGATTCCTTCTTATGAATCACAAAACCCTCTGGCTGCTCAATAAATACCTCTTCTTCAATTACACCATTTAAGAATGCTGTCTTTACATCCATTTGATGTAATTTCCATCCTTTAACAGCAGCAATAGCAATAATGGTTCTAATGGAAGTATACCGAGCTACAGGAGCAAATGTTTCCTCATAATCTATACCTTCTTTTTGAGAAAAACCTCTTGCTACAAATCTGGCTTTATACTTTTCAATACTTCCATCAGCTGCATGTTTAATTTTGAACAACCACTTAGAAGAAACAACAGATTTACCTTTAGGCCTTGGAACAATGTCCCAAACATCATTCTTGATAATAGATTGATATTCTTCTGTCATGGCATCTCTCCATACTTGCTGATTTGAAGCCTCTTCAAAACTTGAAGGTTCAGATTCAATAATATGACTCATTGAAGCAACATAACCTGCAAACTTATGAGGTCTCTTACTTTCTCTGAAAGTACCACGAGGGGCTGCAAATTTTTCAGCCTCTTCCATAGTATGCCTGGCCCACAAAGGTCTCTTCTTGTCAGATGAAACATTACTTGGTCCAGAATAGGAATCTAAAGGATCAACAGGACCAAGAGAGTCTTCTAAATCAGGAGTCTCCCTCTGAATCTCAGAAGGGGAATCAGGAGCAGCAATGTCCATATCTTGAGAAGTCTCATGATCTTCTCTATCAATTTCCGTAGAAGATCCTTTAGATCTTTTGCAAGCTACATCTTCTTCAAATGAAACATCTCTGCTGATTTCAATTTGCTTTTGTCCCGGAATGTAGACCCTATAAGCTTTTGAAGTTTCACTGTAACCAACAAAAAATCCCTTCTTGCCTGAAGGTTCTAATTTAGATCTTTTTTCTTTAGGTATATGAATGTAAACTGGACATCCAAAAATTCTAAAATGACCAACTTCAGGTTTGATACCTGTGAATGCTTCTTCAGGAGTTGTATTGTCTAAAATTTGATGAGGGCTACGATTCTGAACATAAACAGCTGTCCTGCAAGCTTCTGCCCAAAGAAAAATTTGAAGGCCTTGATCATGGATCATGGCTTTCGCTGCCTCAACAATAGATCTGTTCTTTCTTTCTGCAACTCCATTTTGTTGTGGATTATAAGGGACACAAAACTCCCTCTTAATCCCAGCATCAATACAGAAATTTTGAAAAACACCAGAAGTATATTCACCCCCATTGTCAGACCTTAAAACTTTGATCCTCTTATCAGTCAAATTCTCAACTTGAGCTTTGAACTCTTTAAATCTAGACAGGACTTCATCAGATTCTTTAGATTTTAGAAAATAAATCCAAGTCTTACGTGAGAAATCATCAATAAAAGTCACATAGTACCAAAAACCACTCAATGATGCAGCAGACATAGGTCCACACAAGTCTGAATGAATCAAGTCTAAAATTCCTTTTGCTCTACTTTCACTATTGTGAAAAGGACTTTTAATGTTCTTACCTAAAGCACAACCTTTGTAGACACCATCATGTTCTTGATTGAGCTTTGGGAGACCAATGACCACCTTCTCCATGGAAGAAAGAGTTCTGAAATTTAGATGAGCGAATCTTTTATGCCACAACTCACTAGAACTCATGGAATCATGTGCTAAAGCTTGAATAGGACGAGCTGAAAGTCTATATAGACTCTCATAACGGGCACCAATTTCACGAGCAGTTTTAAAGTTGGAGTTCTTCTTCCATGCAAGAACTTTGCCTTCAGCAAATGCAACTTTGTATCCTTTATCTTCCAAAGCTGAGATAGAAATCAGATTCCTCTTGATTCCAGGAACGAACAACACATCACTCAGATGAAGAGGAATTCCTAAATTTAAATGAAAGGATGTAGATCCAGCACCTTTCACAGAATAACAAGCGTCATTACCAATAATAACTTGCAAGTGAGTATCCTTTTCTCTTAGATCAGAAAGGTGCTCTCGAAATCCCGTAAGATGGCGAGAAGCACCACTATCAATTAGCCAAGTATCACTATCAGTAGGAACATTACTTGAAAGAGCTGATATAAACAAGAAACCCTCTGAATCTTCACTTGATTCTCTATGAGTAGATTCATTTTCAACATTTGTAACAGCAACTTGATGCTTAGGTCTTGATGGACAATCTTTAGCAAGGTGACCATACTTGTCACATCTGAAACACTGAATCTTAGATAGATCCTTCTTCTTCTTAGGTTCAGGGGCTGAACCAAAATTCCTATCTTCATACCTCTTGAAGTTTCCTTTCCTTCCTTTCCTTTTAGAAGTATGAGCAGCAAGGACATGCTCTTCTTCATGGTGAGATCTTCGCCCATTTCCTCGTGCCTCCAATCTGCATTCCTCTTGAATACAATCAGCTCTCAAACGATCAAAATTGGGTAACTCAGCTCTTCCACTAATTCCTTGAATGAAAGATTCCCAAGAGTGAGGAAGGCCATTCATGGCCAACATAACCAGGTCTTTGTCTTCAATAGAATTTCCAATAGCATTTAGCTGATCCTTCAATTCTGAAATCTTCATGAAGAAGGATACAACAGATTCTCCTCTAGCCATTTTAATATGAAGGAGTTGACGTCTTAACGCTAGAGCTCTGCTAGAGTTGTTAAATTCATGCAAACTTTGAAGACACTCAAACATCTTTTTAGCTGAATCTAGCTTGGAAATGACAGGTACCAAATGATCCTTAACAGAATCAATCAAAATCTTCTTTGCCATAATATGGTTCTTCCTCCATTGAGCTTTCTCAGTGTCATCAGCAGGTTCAGCTACATCAGTCTTCACATAGTTGAGAAGGTCATTTTCTTCAAGTGCAATTAGGATTCTGAATTTCCATGAAGTAAAGTTGGATGCACCATCCAGCCTGTCTTCAACTTTGAGTCCGTTCACCATTGAAGAAAGCTGAAATAAACAGGCTAGAAGACAAGCAAGAATATTTCAAGACTTAAGAGTTCTGGTTCTGGATCTTTTCTTTAGACCCGCTCTGATACCATGTTAAAATTTGAACCAGAAATAAAAGCTAACAGAAAGTTAACAACAGAAACAAAACACATACAAATTTACCCTGGGAAAACCCTCCTCCTGAGGGAGAAAAACCCAGCCAATAATATCTCTTATATTATTGAGTCACAAAGAGAAGCTCCTTTACAATAGAGGCCAATTATGAAGGCCAGAACACAGCATTACAAACTGATACAAACTGTCAAAAGTTATCCCTCCTTTTACTCAGTTCACCATCTGCTCTTTTTTTACACTCATGCTCTTTAAAAAATTCAAACTTCATCACTATGAACTGAATACAGAATCAATGTAAATTCAAAGAGGTTTTCTAAACATAGCATGTCAGATACATGCAAGTTAAATACCTCTGCATGTCAGAAGATGACTGCAGGACATTTACAAGAGGACGCACAAGAGGAATCATGCAACTAAATTTAGGAGGAGTTACAAAAATATTCTAATGCATGACAGTTACAGTTTTGCATGCTGACAGCTGGAAGAATCTGACTGACGCTGTCATAAACATTAACATTATGAACCATTCATTATAGAGCCTCTTTAGCTCATCAAACTTTCCAAAATAGGGCTGATATTGTCAAGTGCATTCTGGATGCCGTTAGAATAAATAGAGAAAATAATTTTCTTCAGTAACAGCAATAACACCATAGCAATACAGCACAAAGATATTCAAAATTAGCAGATTTCATCCTCGAACGAGTTTCCAGTGGTCACTGACCAATGGAGCATGCTTTGGGGCAGCCACAAGGACATTCAACATGGATGGGTTCGGAACCAAGTAAGCAGTTTGTCTACTAGTCAAGCTACTGGTAAAAGACACAGCAGCAATCCCCAAATTATTAGTTGGGGCCTTTTCATCTTCCTACATTTTACTTTGCTTACAAATAAGTCTGACTTTAAATATAGTCTTTTGCTTAAGACAAAGTTTATAATATATTTAGTTTAATCTCTCCTTGGATATATGAGCAGATCTACTCCAGTCTAGGATTCTCAATTGTGTACTTTTTGGCTATCTTTTGGTCCTTTATATGCCCTTTATTAGAGCTTTGTAATCGACTGCAATGTGTCTCTACTTGGATGGGGTATTTGTAACAGTAGTTTTAGTTTTAATAAAATGCATTTTTTCTTTATAAAAAAAAGAATCAGAACATGTTGAGCGCTGAGTCAAATCTGCTGTGCAAAGAAAAAATCGGTTTAGTGGCAGTTTGGCCATTCTAGCAAAAGAATAATGCCATCTGAAGATGAATGATATAATATTGCTGCAAATAAATGAAGGAATGAGTCACCACCAACCTGAATTATGATATTCAGGGAATTTAGAGGAAATTAACAATATACATTAACACATCATAGGAGGGGTCCTTTGAATATATAAACAAATTTATCTGAAATGCAAATCAGATGCCACCACAAGAACTTTGGAGCAATGGTAATTTCAAATTAAGAACCTAACCCCGCAGAACCTCAAACATCAAGCTCCGCATGCTACGAGGGAAAGTGAATGCAAATCAAAAGATTCCTTGTGTCCTACACCTGATATTGAACAAGCAATATTTATGGGAAACAGTTCTAATCCTGATGATGGATCACAGAGTGTAATCCGTGTTACGGTTAATCATATCTGGGCAGTTTTTGTCATTGTTTGTTTGTAATTTGTTAGAGTTTAGTTTTCATTTGAGTGTAGTTTTCATTTCAGTTTTCTGTTTGTGATAGTTACGGCAGAGATGTAACTGTCTGCCTCTGCTTTTTATGTAATCGCTGCCTCTGTTTATTTTGAATATAATTTTCTGGAAGTGTTTTCTCCTGTTTGCAATCAATCCTGGCCTGACAGTGGTATCAGAGCACAGGCTTTACATTTTTTTTCCCAATCAATTTTTCAATTCAAAATTTATATTTGCATACAAGGAGAAAATGCCAAAAATGTCAGTCTTCTCTCCTATCTGTCCAAGTAGTGTATGCTGTAGAAGTTGCTGAAGAAAACAGGGCAGATATTAGGTGATTTCATTTCCTGTGGTTTATTTCTTGGCACAGAGATTCTTTATCTTGCTTTTTATTTCATATTTAAGCAAGAAAATTTAAAAAGTTGTTTTGCTTCTGCAATTTGTGCTAGCTGTGCATTTTTTTTTTGCAATTCATAATGCAGTCTGTTGTATCAATGATTGGGGAAACATTAACTGGAAAAGATAGTTGGATAGAATGGTGTAGAAAAATAGTAAACACACTCATTTTCAATGATTTATGGTGTGATATTTGTGACGGTGATGCCCAACCTACAACACCAACTGCTGCAAAAGAAAAAGAAGTTTGGCAGTATAAAAATTCAAAGGCCTTGGCTTTGATAAGGGCTTCAGTCAATGGAGATGTGTTTAGACATATACAAGGGTGTAAACTTGCTTGGGATGCCCTTCATAAATTGAGAGATCTATATGATTCTCATTCTGAATTAGAGTTCATTCAATTACAATGGAAGTTATTCAATCTTGAATTAAAAAATGGAGATGTTATGAGTTTGGCTTCAGAAATTCAAGCCATAAAGCAAGATGCTGATACTGCTGGTGGGAAAGTTGACATCTATCTCACAGCCTTCATAAAGGCCCTTTTTCCAACACATTCCACCTATTTGGAGTCCCTTCAAGCAAGTAACGAATTGAAGACCATCACTTTTGATCAATTGGTTGAAAAGTTGGCAGAACGTGAGAAAGCTTTTGGAAGGAAAATTGATAACATTGGTGAAAATGTTTGTCTTGCCCACCACAAAGATAAACCCCCTAATAAGAACTCTTCTAGAGGTGGCCATAATGATAGAGGAAAAGATAGATGGAAGAATAGAGGGAGAGTAGGTACATATGGCAAAAGCCACTCTCAACATGAAAATCAAAATGATAGGCACCACTTGTATTGTAAAAGAGGTGGTCAAAAAGGCAGCCATGAAGCACATGAATGTAAACTCTCATGGGATAACATAGAAAGTTCTTTTAAACAAAAAGATAAAACACATAATGATGACAAAACTTCAGGAGCAGCCCAATTTGCATGTGATATTGATACTGATCAATATGTGCTTTCTGTTTCAGATTTTTCTCAATATAATTCATTTAATGCTTCATGGTATGATGCTTGGGTGTTAGATACTGGAGCCACACAAAATATGACATTTAGAAGAGATTATTTTGATGAATTTCATGAGGGTGTTTGTGGCACAATCTATTTGGCAGATAAATCCAGTTTAAGCCTGCTGGAAAAGGAACCATTAGGCCCAAATTGCCCGGCTTTCCAGATTTTGTACTTCACGATGTTTTGTGTCTTCCCCAATTGCAACGTAATTTGTTGTCATTAGTCTTGATTCGACAACAAGGCCATTCCATTTTATTGGAAGATGGACAAGTGATTGTTAGAAAGAAGTCAAATAATCAAATTGTCTTTACTGGTTGTGAGGATGGCAAGTTATTGAAGCTTCATGGCACTTCAGCTCTTTCAAGGAGCTTTGCATATCTTACTGAAGAAGGTAAAATATCTCCTAGTCTTTTATGGCATGTGAGATTTGGACATGTTAATTATGATAGCATTCGTATCATGCAAAAGAATGGTATTGCAGGTTTGCCTACTTTGCCTAAGACAATTGAAAAATGTGAGGCTTGTATTCTTGCAAAAAAACATAGAGATTCTTTTCCTCACTCCACTTGGTGAGCAAACAGAAGATTGCAACTCATACATTTTGATTTATGTGGGCATTTACCATTGACTTCGGTTGGAGGATGTAAGTATTTTATGTTGTTCATTGATGATTATAGTCGCATGACTTGGATTTATTTCTTGCAACAAAAATCTGAAGCTTTTGGAACTTTTAAGAAGTTTCACATTATGGTTGAAAATCAAGCACAATCTCAAATTGGTACTCTTCGAACAGACAATGGTGGAGAATTGAATTTCATAATTTTTGAGGATTATCTTCATCAAAATGGGATTCAACATCATCTCACTATTCCAGGTACTCCTCAACAAAATAGCGTTGTTGAAAGAATGAATAGAACTGTCATGAATATGGTTCGAGCAATGTTGTATTTCAAAGGTATTAAGTTGCTTTTTTGAGCAGAAGCAACAAGGACAATAGTGTATCTTTGCAATAGATCTCCTTCATCTGCTCTTCACCAAGCAACTCCATATGAAGTTTGGTTTGGTTATCCTCCCTCTATTTGGCATCTTCGCATTTTTGGTTCCACTTGCTATGCATTAACTCCAAAGGGGCAAAGAAGTAAGTTGCATCAAAGAAGTTATAAATGCATTTTTCTTGGCTATTCTAAATCTTCAAAAGCCTATAGACTATATGATGAAGCTAACAAGAAATTTCTTATTGCACGAGATGTTGTATTTTGTGAATCTTTAAAAAATGATGTCAATGTTGATTGCCAATTAAAACAACTTGACAAATTTGCCAAGTTTCTTGCTTGGAAAGAACATCCATGTGAAATTCCTCGATATGTCTTGATGAACATGCCACTCATGGAGCTTCTAGTCAAGACATGGAAGCACCTTTGGTTCCCCCAAAATATCCCCACAAGTGGGCCAAACAAGTTGAGCAAACTTTGAAAGATTTAAGACCTGGCGAAATAGGAAAAACAGGCACAAGAAGTTCTTACAAAACAGGGCAGCAAGCTCAATCCTCTATTGCAGGTAACTCAGAGTCTCTTGATGAACTCAATATGACAATAGATTCTGAACCAACTTCCTATAAAGACACTAAGAATATTGTAGTGTGGCAGCAAGCTATGCAAAATGAGTATGATGCTCTTCTAAAAAATGGCACATGGGAGTTGGTTGATCCACCGCTTGGTTGTAGACCTATTGGTTGCAAGTGGATTTTTAGAAATAGCAAATGGCTCACTTGACAAACATAAAACCCGACTTGTTGCAAAAGGTTACGCTCAAAAAGAGGGCATAGATTATGATTAGACTTTTGCTCCTACCACAAAATGGACTACCATTTGTGGGTTGTTGGCTCTTTCAGCACAACATGGGTGGAAAGTTCATCAAATGGATGTAAAAACTGCATTCTTGAATGGTGATCTCAAAGAAACAGTATATATGACTCAACCAGAAGGATATGCAATCCATGGTAAAGAACACCAGGTATGGAAGCTCATAAAATCATTGTATGGTTTGAAGCAAGCTCCCCGAGCTTGGTATGAAAAACTCACCGAGCATCTCTTGAAGTTGAATTTCCAGCATTTTGAATTTGATGATGCAACTTTTTGTTAAAAAGGTTGATGGCATTGTTGTCTATCTTGTTGTTTATGTGGATGATTTATTTCTTACTGGTAATAATGAGCATTATAATCAAACTGTGAAATCTCAATTGAAGCAAGGGTTTAAAATGACTGATTTGGGCCATCTTCATTACTATTTGGCCATTGAGGTGATTCAAAACCCCAAGTATATTTTCATCTCCCAACAAAAATATATTGGTGAATTTCTTTTTAAGTTTGGCATGACTGATTGCAAACCTCTTAGTACTCCAATGGAGCCAGATTTGAAACTCGCATCCACCGACTCTATGGCATTGGTTGATAGTGACGGGTCACTTGATACAACTCCATACAGGAAACTTGTTGGTTGTTTGATTTATGCAACTACTACCCATCCAAATATTTCTTTTGCTGTTGGGGTTCTATCCAGATTCATGCAACAACCTAGGGAAATTCATTGGTTAGCAGTCAAACGTGTTCTTCGGTATTTGAAAGGCACTCAAACCTATGGGCTCAAATACTCAAAGGCCACACACTTTTCATTGCTTGGATATTCAGATTTTGATTATGCAGGTGATTTGGAGGATGGAAAATCTACATCTGGTTTGTTAATGCATCTTGGATCTGCTGCTATTTCTTGGAAATCTAAAAAGCAACCAGTCCCAGCTTTGTCCTTTGCAGAAGCTGAATATATGGCAGCCTTTGAGGCCACTCGGGAGATCTTATGGCTTCGAAGGATTCTTGCAGATTTACAAGAACACTAGGTTTCCTCCACACCACTTTTTGTTGATAATCAATCTGCAATTAAAATGGCCAAAAATCCAGTCTTTCATGATCGAACCAAACACATTAGCTCCAAGTTTCATTTGATTCACCACCATGTGAAAGATGGCAGTGTACAGCTCAAATATTGTCCTACTGCAGATCAGCCTACGGATATTCTTACAAAGGCTCTTGGACGAGAAAAGTTTGAAAGATTCAGAGGAATGCTTGGTTTAACCCCTTCAGATTAAGGAAGGGATGTTGCGGTTAATCATATCGGGGCAGTTTTTGTCATTGTTTGTTTGTAATTTGTTGGAGTTTAGTTTTCATTTGAGTGTAGTTTTTGTTTCAGTTTTCTGTTTGTGATAGTTACAGTAGAGATGTAACTGTCTGCCTCTGCTTTTTATGCTCTATTTGTTTTGAATATAATTTTCTGGAAGTATTTTTTTCTGTTTGCAATCAATCCTGGCCTGACAATCTGAAACATTGATGAAAAACCTATCATGCAATCTAATCCAGAAGCAATTTTAATTGGAAACAGTTCTTTCAAGAAACATGCACATTATATTAGATATAAATAACCCAAATAATTGCAGGGGCACAATATATAATTTTACACCTGGATGCAATATATCAAGTTCACAGGAAGCACTAAAATAGACATCAGCAAATATTACTTATCAATAGAGTGTTCATCTACTACCTTGAAACAAGAAAGATGGCATAAAGGTGCAGCAGCCTTTCTACATTTCACAAAAAATTAAGATCATGTGAACTAGCCTTGCATCGTGCCAGAAGATTAAGGATGTTATTGTGAATTATATGATTATTATGGAACTGAACTTACTTACCACGAATGCAATCCATAACTAACTGAAATATTCTCTAAGTGTAGTCATATAATAATGAATAGTTTTTGGAAATTCAAATGCAAACAAAATCTCAGACATCCATTCATCGACAGAATTTTTGTATCTTTTTGACATAGATTGGTGTAATTAATAACTTTATGGAAAAACTACATAGCAAAGTTATTCTACGTTTCTGATAAGTTACTCTAGAGAATTGGAGCATAAGCTAAATGCTAAAATTACCTCAGTTTTTCCAACAAAACTTAAAGGTTCAGAATCTGGCCCAAGAGATAGAGAAAAGATGCACAAAGCATAAGCAGATTTGTCTTCATACGCATGGAGCAAAT
>VDFB02173163.1:0-28788 GCA_007258455.2 Sequoia sempervirens | reverse complement strand
GAGATTTGGGGTGGTGATGTGTTCGACCATAGCTTGGAATTGGTCAACATCAAGATCCATGGAAATGGTAGATGAAGCCAATGCTTCCTCTAGGATTTTTCTATGTGCGGGTGAGATCTTTAGCAACTCCATGATGGAGATCTAGGTAGGGGTTCTTTTCAATTGGTCGAAGATAGTGTAGCCATTAGGAATGCATTTTGGATTTGAGGTGGAGTCTCTAAGTGGCTATGATGACCCAGCAATGATAACTTTTCCACTGCATGTGGTGACTCCACAATCAACTTTACCTCCCTTGATGTTAACAATAGTGACCCATCTTCTAGGGACATGACAACATGATCATACACATGGTTCACATTGGAATATTTGGTCTTTCCATAGTTGTTCCCTTGGTTATGATCTGGCATCAGATTCGTGTTGATTTCCAACAGGTTGTTCAACATTTATGATCTTTTCATTGATAAGGTCTTGGATCATATTTTTCAACCTCATGCAATTGGTCATCATGTGCCCCTTGATTTTGTGAAAATCACAAAGGTGGTTTTCATTGTACCATGGTGGTTTCACTTGGGGTTCTTGATAGTTCTCATAGATGGTAATTTTGATGAGATTATCATTTACTAGCTTCTTCATGACAGATTCAATTGATTCCCCAAGGGCAGTGTATTTTCACTTGGGGGGATATTGTTTGTTTCGCAAGGGTCATCGCCCTTGATTGTTTAGATTGTTGAATTGATTATTGGGTGGTTTTTGTGATACAGTGTTGGCTTGTGTGTTGTTTCAATTGTTGCCTAGTGGTTTTTGGTATGTTTGGGTGTTTTGTTTTGCAGCACTAATTATGACCTTGGCATCAACCACACCATCATTAGTGACATTTTTGTTCTTTGCCCATGTGTGAGGTTTCTCATTATAGTTGATGGATGGGCAATTGTCTTGATGTTATTGATACATGGGTGTCCCCCCTTATGCAATAAGGGCTCTTTCGATGTTGAGAACCTTTGGGATCAAATGGTCATACATGGTGATACATTGCATCTTAAGATGGAATGCCAATGTTTTCTCAAGATTGGCAATGATGGTGTAAACTTGTTGTTCTTCCAGTATGATCCATTTTCTTCTGTTCGCCTTGGATCACTATTGTTGCAAGAAGGAAGTGAATGATTCCCCCTTATCTTTTTTAAGTGCAGATAGTTCCTCAAGACTCACATCCACACCTATATTGAATGCATAGTTTTTTATGAATGCATCCACAATCTCTTGGAAATTTTTGATTCTAGGAGGAAGGCGAGAGAACCATTCCATGGCAGGTCTAGCCAAACTTCAAGGGAAAAGCCACATCAGATATGTATCATCATATACAATCTCCATTCAGTGTACTTGGAATTCCCTGATATGATCTTCAGGGTTTCCCATCCCACAATATTTGTCGAATTTATGGATTTCAAACCCGTTTGGGAATGGTACCATTGCAAGGCTCCTATCAAATGAATAGGGACACAAGTTGCATGGTCTCTTTGTTGTTTTCCCTAATTGGAGATTGAGCACTTGCTGTGAGAGAAATTTTATTTGTGTTGTCACGTCGTTTTTCAGATCGAGAGGTGGAGTGAATGTGTTTTGAGGTAGTGGATTTGTCCAAGTGATGGGTGGAGTATTGGGTATGTTGGTGGGAGTTTGTTGCAATCTCTATTGTGTGATCAAGGCTTGTTGATATTCTTGCTTTTGTTGTTGAGCCAACAACACTTGTTGTTGATCTTGTTGTTGTTGTGCCAACAACACTTGTTGTTGGCCTTGCTATTGCTATGCCAATAATGCTTGTTGTTGGGCAAATAGTTGGGCTACTTCTTGTTGCACTTGATACTATTGCAGGGCTTGCTAATATGCTTTTTGCTAAGCAGCTTCATACTATGCTTGTGCTTATTCTTGTTGAGCTTGGTATTGCGGATAATCTTGAGCTTGCACTTGTTGGGCAGCCTGAGCTACTTACGTAGCTTAGGCAGCTTGGGTGACTTGTTGTTGTTGCAATAAAGCTTGAGCTTGGGCAGCCTTTTGTGCTTGTTGTAATTTTTTTGTGGCTTAATTTTCTTGCACTTGTTGAGAAGCTTGATGTGCAGCTTGCGTGTTTTGTGCTTGTTGAGCTACTTACAATGTGATACTATATTGGTTGGCCACGTTTGGTCTTGGCAGCAGTGGTGGTAGATTTAGAATGGTGTTTGTTGTTGTGATGAGAGGTTCTACTAAATTGATGATAGGGATTTTTGTGGTGGATGGTGAAACATATATTTTTGGAACCCTATTGGACACTTACCCTTCTAGGTTCTTTCACCTAAAAGGGAAGGAATAGGGTTTAAAAAAATTCTTATGTTCACATTCAAAGATTAAAGAGATGTGGATGGAAAAGGATCCAATGTGCCTAAATGTAATGATTGAATGCAAGAAACTAATAAGATTGATTAACTAATGAATAGAAACTAAAGGAAAACAACTTGTTTGAAAACACATTGTGTAATGCAAAATCACCTACAAATGAATGGAGAAATGTAATAGAAATGAATTAAATTGAAAATGTGCACCTGGAACTAGAAATTTATTTTGAAATTTTGTTGATGATGTTTTTCAAGCCAAGGGGGACTCATTCACCATTCTGGGCAAATCAATCCCAGTTCTGGTAAACTGAGCCGAGAATATGTTTTTGTTAGAAGGGTGTCAGAAAATGCATAAAACATAAAATTGACCTGGAAGTGGGACTCATTTTCCACCATGACGAATGAGTCCACTTTTGAATTTTTGAATATTCAAGAGTCTCTTCCAGAGCTTCTAATCAACACTTTAGACTTCTACATGTGTCTTCTTTTGAAACACTAATTTACAGGTTTGAAAATGACTTTTGTTGATTCTTTGACTTATTGAATGAAGAGAGGACTTTCACAACCTTGCAACTTGATCTTCAATGATTTCCAAGCTTCCAAGGGACCTAAATCTGCAAACACATAAGACAAGAAGAAGAAATGTTGATTGTAAGGGCATGGGGGTTTGCCTTGGTCAAACCCCATTTAGGTAATTAAACCAAAATGATGAAATAATGGAATGAGGCCTGCAATAATGGAATAGATTACCTTGCCATGATGATTGATCTTGAAATTATACAATAAAACATGAAGAATCATCCCTTGGATGTCTTAGGAAGCTAACTTGATGACTTGCAATGTGAAAGCCATAACTTGCTTGACTTGATAGAGAATATATATGATGAATGAATGAGTTTTGAGATTAAGAGATGAATGAGAGATGTAAAGTGAGAGGAAAAACACATATTTATACACTCTTGTGCCTTAGTAACTAGTTCATACCTCATCACAGACTGACATCAAGTGTTTTTGAATAAAAACTCGAAAGGAAATTTGAAATTTTTTGAATTTGGGGCCAAGGGGGACTCATTCACCACCCATGGTGAATGGGTCCCACCTAGGACCTGAAAATGGGTGTCCGAAATTATGTCGTATTTAATGTTTTTTATCGGGCTAACATTCAAAAATACACTTAATTAAAGCATATGAGGGCATAAAGGGACCAAATGAAGCATGAGAAAGGGATAAATAGTGAAGTTATGCCTAGAAAAGTGTGAAATCTTGTTACAATACTTTAATACAACACTTCAAAATAGGACTTGTTTAGTGATAAAAAGGTTATTTTTAGTTGAATGTAATGAATAGAGTAGAAGAGTGTAGAAATGTCTTACAACACCTTCACAAGACATCATTAAAAGCATTTTATTGAATTTGCAAGCCTGGTCCAAGACCTAGTGTGGATGCATAAAATGCCTCACAACACCTAAATCAAGGCTAAAGGTGAATTGTAATGAATAGAATCTAGAATAGTGTAGAAATGTCTTACAACACTTCACAACACCTTGACAAGACATCGTTAAAATCATTTTATTCAATTTGCAAGGGTCCAAGACCTAGTGTGGATGCATAAAATTCCTCACAACAGCTAAATCAAGGCCTCATTATGTCAATTTATCATGAATTAATTCCATGTCAAGCAAAGGATCCTTTTTTCTACTACACATTTAGCCCCCACTTTAGTGAGAGGATGAAATTGCTTCAAACTCACACTAAAGTAGACATTCAGAAGAGATCCACATGTAGTTCAAGCCCCCAAGATACAAAATCATGCAAAGGAAAGATGGAAAGAGAGGTGGGGTGGAAAGGATGTACTCACTCTAGGGCCACATAAATTTTGGTCATCTGTGGGGTGAGAAGGCCCAAATGTACTCACTCTAGGGCCACAAAACTTATGGTTGTCCATGGGGTGAGAAAGCTAAAAAAGGTAAGATACATATGCTAGTTGGTATGCACTCACAAAACTCAAAGGTTGCTATGGGGAAAAGTAGTGATGCTAGGTGGGCTTCCCACTCAACCAAATCAAAGTAATACCTATTGATAACTTTAACAAGGTGCCACAAAGAAAATGATTTTGACACTTATAGACATTGTTAATGCAGAATAGTGTAAGGATTATTCAAATGGATTTTGCTTTTTCCATGCAATGTCTCATATAATTAGGGAACATCGTGCTCAATGTCTCCAAGAGAGGATAAGTGTAAGATCTCATCCTGGGAAACATTGTATCTAATGCTTCCAAGAGAGGGAATCACAAGAAAAATAAAATCACATAATGGAATGTGAGTGGTGATGTATGCCCCCACTTTAAAGTAGTTGTGATCACTCGTACTGTGAGAAATTACTTTAAAGTAGAAGAAGAGAAAAGAATACATGAGAGCTTAGTCAAAAATCCCTATGCCAAGTCATATGTTTCCGATAAGCTATGTCATGAAAATAGAAGTATGTCATATGCAAGCCAACTTAAGGCATGTCATCCACATCCCAAGCTTTCTCTTATGTATTCATGAAAAGTTAATGACTAGCCAGAGGAGGCAATGACAAGTGACATACGAGGGTAAGGGTATCAAACCCCTTGCCCCCACTTAGTGAAAGACAAAGATGAGCCAAAACGATGGATGAGATGCATGATAGAGTGAAAATAAATAGAAATTAGAGGAATTAGATGACCCCACATAGGGAAGCATAACAAACTCTTGAAAATTTTTGATTTTACGACTCAAAGCAGTGCATTCATTAGTAGAGTGACCATGAACTCTATGATATGCACAAAAGGAAGTCTTGGAATAGAATTTATTTCAAGTTCTGGGAGGGAGGGTGATCAAGTTATATTGGATAAGTCTTGACAAGGTACCCTCTTAATCAAGAGAAGAAGGTAGTCATGTGATTGGGGTCAAAGATACATCTCGCTTAGTAAGAGATGTCATACCTACACAAGACTCTATAGGTTGCAAGATTTTTTCTTCTTTATTATAGGAGGATACAAAATCTAACTAGTTCAAATCATGAGCATTTTGCAAGATGACAATTGGGATGTTTTGGGAAGGATGATGTTCAATACCATTAATTGTGAAGGATGAGTTAGGGGTGTGTTGTGTGAGATTACATGAAGATGGGTAAAGGATGAGAGGGGTATGAAGATGTCCCACGAGATAGGTATGTGGTCCATTGATCAAAGGGGATGGAATGGACACTTGTGCATTCATATCCTCAATAATCTTGTTTCGATGTATCTCTAAGTGAGGGAAATCAAGAACCACTTGTTTACCACAATCCAATGCCATGATATTCTCCCTAGGAAGAGAGTTTTTAGGAGAGAAACAAGCCATATGTGTTTGACAAGTAAGGCTTGGTTCTTCCACAATAGCTTCATTGCCAATAGGGGAATGATCAATGATGAGATTATGAGGAGGGGAAAGATGATTATGAGAGGATGTTAGTTGAATGTCCATTGTCATTAAGGTCTCATTCTCTTGTTCCATATTATCTACCCTACTAGGAGAGCTTGTAATATATTCATCCAAATTTGAGGTTTGAAAAGTAGCTTCATCACAAGTGGAGGAGCCATCAAGAAAAGGATCACTATGGTTTGCAAATAGTTATTACCATAGGATAGAGACATTAGGGAAGGGAGGATCAAGGATGTCATGATTCGTAATAGGGGTATCTTCCAACACCAACCTATCCTCTTTACATCAAGGAGGGATATTAAGAGATGAACAAGTGTGGTTTTCATGAGCATGGAGACTTGGTAAGGTGATGTTGAGGAATGTGTCTATGATCTCATGTCCATCTTGTGTAAGGTCATCCAAAGGGGAATAATGCAATGGACAATCAAGACCTTCAAGGCTTGTAGCTTCTTGCACCAAAATACCTTTGTCACTAATAGGAGAGGTATTGGAAGAAGAACAAGTATGTGTGTTATGATTGTCTACATTTCCATTCTCACCA
Organism: Sequoia sempervirens; assembly: GCA_007258455.2. Classification (NCBI taxonomy): domain Eukaryota; kingdom Viridiplantae; phylum Streptophyta; class Pinopsida; order Cupressales; family Cupressaceae; genus Sequoia; species Sequoia sempervirens. Next base: position 22,435 of record VDFB02173163.1, on the reverse strand, counting down.
ATGGGCAATGTAAGATTAAGGATTGAATTAATGGATTGTTTCTTAAGGCCCTTATTATGGTAGTCAAAAGAAAACTCATAAAAGGGGATATTATGCTTATAAAACCCATGTTTAATCCAATCAAGAGCATATATTTTGAAAGAAAACATGCTAAAATGAAAGAAAGTACAATGCAATGCAATTTTTAGTTTTTAAATGTTTGTTTACACAATGCAACTATCTGAAAAGGATATGTTGTGATGGAAAAAGTGAAATTAAACAATGCATGAAATTTGATAATTGAAGCAAGATTTAAGAAAAGGAATGCTACAAAAATGCAACTAACTGATATATACATGTTAAGGCACCAAACAGAAGCCTAAAAACAAATTTTTGAGTTCTGTAAAATGTTGTTTCAGGTGTCAAAAGGGACTGATTCGCCCAAGGTGGTGAATGAGTCCCAGTATGGACCTTTTTTAGAATTTTAAGAAATTTCTGACTGATTTGGATGCTTTCTAAGTGCTAAGATGTAGACCTAAGTGAAAAATGCAGAATTTCAAAACTGTTCAATGATGAAAGATTCAAAAAGGCAACCTATTATGCACTTTTACACATGCAAAAATGAAACCCTAGAATGCAAGCTAACTAATGCAAAATGCAATACAAGCAACTCTAGGATGATTAATGGAATCCAAAATAAAAAAGAGGGGATTCAAACAACAGGTTAACCAAAATGAAACATATAGTTTTGGAACCCTATTGGACACTTACCCTTCTATGATCTTTCATCTAAAAGGGAAGGAATAGGGTTGAAAAAATGCTTATGTTCACATTCAAAGATTAAAGTGATGTCGATGGAAAAGGGTGCAATATGCCTAAATGTAATGTTTGAATGCAAAGTTCTGTAAAATGTTGTTTCAGGTGTCAAAAGGGACTGATTCGCCCAAGGTGGTGAATGAGTCCCAGTATGGACCTTTTTTAGAATTTTAAGAAATTTCTGACTGATTTGGATGCTTTCTAAGTGCTAAGATGTAGACCTAAGTGAAAAATGCAGAATTTCAAAACTGTTCAATGATGAAAGATTCAAAAAGGCAACCTATTATGCACTTTTACACATGCAAAAATGAAACCCTAGAATGCAAGCTAACTAATGCAAAATGCAATACAAGCAACTCTAGGATGATTAATGGAATCCAAAATAAAAAAAGAGGGGATTCAAACAACAGGTTAACCAAAATGAAACATATAGTTTTGGAACCCTATTGGACACTTACCCTTCTATGATCTTTCATCTAAAAGGGAAGGAATAGGGTTGAAAAAATGCTTATGTTCACATTCAAAGATTAAAGTGATGTCGATGGAAAAGGGTGCAATATGCCTAAATGTAATGTTTGAATGCAAAGTTCTGTAAAATGTTGTTTCAGGTGTCAAAAGGGACTGATTCGCCCAAGGTGGTGAATGAGTCCCAGTATGGACCTTTTTTAGAATTTTAAGAAATTTCTGACTGATTTGGATGCTTTCTAAGTGCTAAGATGTAGACCTAAGTGAAAAATGCAGAATTTCAAAACTGTTCAATGATGAAAGATTCAAAAAGGCAACCTATTATGCACTTTTACACATGCAAAAATGAAACCCTAGAATGCAAGCTAACTAATGCAAAATGCAATACAAGCAACTCTAGGATGATTAATGGAATCCAAAATAAAAAAAGAGGGGATTCAAACAACAGGTTAACCAAAATGAAACATATAGTTTTGGAACCCTATTGGACACTTACCCTTCTATGATCTTTCATCTAAAAGGGAAGGAATAGGGTTGAAAAAATGCTTATGTTCACATTCAAAGATTAAAGTGATGTCGATGGAAAAGGGTGCAATATGCCTAAATGTAATGTTTGAATGCAAGAAAATAATAATATTGATTAACTAATGAATAGAAACTTAAGGAAAACAAATTGTTTGAAAACACATTATGTAATGCAAAATCACCTACAAATGAATGGAGAAATGTAGCAGAAATGAATCAGACTAAAAATGTGCACCTATAATGTTGAAGAAGACTGGAGATTACTTTTGAAATGTTTTTGATCATATTTTTCAGGCCAAGAAGGACTCATTCTCCATTCTGGGTGAATCAGTCTCAGTTCTGGTAAACTGAGTTGGGAATCTATTTCTATCAAAAGGGTGTCAGAAAATGCAGAAAACATTTAAAACTAACCTAGAAGTGGGATACATTCACCACCCATAGAAAATGATTCCACTTTTGAATTTTTGAATATTCAAAAGTGGCTTCCGAAGCTTCTGATAAGCACTTTGGACTTCTATAGGTGTCTGCTTCTGAAACTCTGATTTGCGGGTCTGAAAATGACTTTTTGTTGATTCTTCGACTTGTTGAATGAAGATAGGACTTTAAAAACCTTGCAATTTTATCTTCAATGATTTCCAAGCTTCCATGGGACCTAAATATGCAAACACATAAGACAAGAAGAAGAAATGTTGATTGTAAGGGCATGGGGATTTGCCTTGGTCAAACCCCGTTTAGGTAATTAAACCAAAATGATGAAAGAATGGAATGAGGCATGCAATAATGGAATAGATTACCTTTCCATGATGATTGATATTGAAATTCTACAGAAAAACATGAAGAATCAGCCCTTGGATGTCTTAAGAAGCTAACTTGATGACTTGCAATGTGAAATCCCTAACTTGCTTGACTTGATAGAGAAGATAGATGATGAATGAATGAGTTATGAGATTAAGAGATGAATGAGAGATGTAAAGTGAGGAGAAAAACACACATTTATACACTCTTGTGCCTTAGTAACCCATTCATACCTCATCATAGGGCGGCATCGAGTGTTTTTGAAAAAAAACCAAAAACAAAATTTGGAATTTTTTGAATTTGGGGCCAAGGGAGACTCATTCACCACCCATGGCGAATGGGTCCCACCTAGGACCTTAAAATAGTTGCCAGGAATTATGTTGTATTTAATGTTGTTTATAGGGCTAACCTTCAAAAATTCATTTAATTAAAGCATATGAGGGCATAAAGGGACCAAATAAAGCATGAGAAATGGATAAATAATTAGGTTATGCCTAGAAAAGCATGAAAGCTTGTTACAAGACTTTACAACTTTCAAAATAGGACTTGTTTAGTAATAAAAAGGTGAATTTTAGGTGAATTGTAATGAATAGAGTCTAAAAGAGTGTAGAAATGTCTTACAACACTTCACAACTCCTTCACAAGATGCCATTAAAAGAATTTTATTCAATTTGCAAGGGTCCAAGACCTAGTATGGATGCATAAATGCCTCACAACGCCTAAATCAAATCCTCATTAAGTCAATTTATCATGAATTAATTCCATGTCAAGCAAAGGGTCCTTTTTTTCTATGACACATATGGTGTGATTGATATGATTGATCCTTGAGAGACCACAATTATAGATGGTGCAGTGATTGCTTGTGTTGCTTGGATGGTTGCCACCTGTTATTGTGATATCGATGGCAATATCAGAGGATTTGGTATGATGTTTTGATTTATGATTGGGGTTTTTTTTTTTTTGTTGATTGATGGTTCGTAAAGGGTTTTTCCCTAAACCAAGGAGTGGTGTGGATGTTAATGGAAAAGGTGGAAGTGGTGGAAAAATGGGTGGTGTGTTCCTTGGAGGAAATGATGATGATGAGAGGTCAAAGATTCCCCCTTGTCCAAATAGCCCACCTTATCCTTGCGAAGTCATAGGGAGAGAGGTTTTTATGTTAAGAGGATATGCCAGTGCTACATGAAAAGAGGATGGGTTGTTGAGGTCATGAAAGGTGAGCGAAACATATGGGTGTAGCATATTCAATGGGACATATTGACCCGAGATGGTGTTTGCATCTAAATCTTGGTTATTAACAAGGGGATGTGTTTGAAGAGCATGAAGTAATGAGCTTCCCTTGTTGACAATATGTTGAGTTGGAGCAATGGATGATGTGATTTGTAGGATGGTTTGAGTGATGCTTTGGAATGGAGGTATTGCTGATATCCGGGGAATAATCCCAAGAGGCTTCTCCACAATAGTGCTTACATCAAAAGTAGAAGGGAGTTTAGCCCCTTCTTTTCCCAATTCTAGCATGTATTGTGAAGGATTGAGCCTCATCATGGCATTAACAAATTTTTGGTTTACAGGATTTTGGACCATTTCAATAATCTCATCTTGAGTCATCCTTGAAACATTGTTGGTGATGTCCTCCACTTCGCCACCTTCCCTTAATGATCTTATGGAAGTGGGGGAAGATTGAGCATTGGATTGCTAGACCCAATGTGATTCATTTCAGGTGCAGTTTGACTCAAATCACTAGAAGTGGATGTTTCTTTGTTCATTTCCATGTTCTTGTGTTGAGATCTAGTTTGGACCATAAAATGAGGATCAATTTTCAGGAATGGGAGGTGAACCTTTAATTCCTTGTATTGATCTAAACTTTAGGCATAAAAAAGAAAGTCTAAGATATTTAAGCATCAAAAGGATGGTGATGGTGATAATGGATGATTGGTGAATGATTGATCTCTTAGGGAACCTTGAAGAAGATACTAAACTTTAGGACTTTTAGATTGATGTTTGATTTGATTTTGGATCTTGATTTTTATTTTATTTGAGTTGATTTTGATTGGATCTGGTTTGGATAATGAACTCTTAAACTCTAAGAGGTTGGATGTTGTCCTAGAGTAAACTTGTCTACAAGATGATAATTTGACTAAGTGTGAAAAGAAGGATTCATCTACACACACCTAATCACAAGATGATTTTGATTTGTTTTCAAGAGGATTTTCCCAACGTTTAGCATGGAGTTTTTCAAGATTTCCAAGAGTTGTTTGTGAGATGGATTTTAATTTTGATTTTGAAGAATGGATGAAGGTGTTTTGATTTTGATCCTAAGAGACTTAGAGAGACTTTGTTTACTAGACCTAGGTGTTGAAGAACATGCTAATACTTCCTATGTGAGATACTCAAACCTTTGAAAAAGTGTTGGATTTTCACAATAGTAAAATGAATACAAATTGGGATTGTTCCTTTATGCACATTTGTAAAAGTTGAAAGTCAATCTTTCTCTAAATTTGTGAAGCATGGACAAACGTTTCTTGTGAGATTTTTGACTAAGACCTTTGAACTTTGGTTTTCAGATTTTGATCTTTCGGGAAAAAATTTGAAAGAGCACATGTGTGGGGTCCAATTTTCTCTTATCTTTGCTTAATGAGTTCTTTTTACCACAAACAAATTCTTGATTAGGTTTTCAAACTAAATGTCTAATGTCCCAATTTCTTCTCATCCCACAAAGTCCATTATGTGGAAATCAAGGAAATTAAGGCAATAGTTCCCTAATGTTGACTTTAGTGAAAGTAAATTGAGATGTAAATTCAAATGCTTAGAAGTCTCTAAGGATAGAATTCCTAGGGCAAGCAATAGCACTTGGATTTTGTTAAATGTATTTTCTTCCTCTAAAGGGTTTGAAATTTGATTATCATGGTTGAATGTTTCTTTTCCAATGTTTTAGATCCAAGCAAAGTGGTTTTTATTCCAAGAAAATGCACAACCCTATGGATAGTCAAGAGAAAATATTTGTTGAATCCCCACTTGGATAAATCCAGCTGCACTTATTCAACGAAGATGACTAGAAGCTTGACCACATTGGCTCTCCTCCACGGCACACACTTCTTGGGTTAGCCAAGCTTCAGTTCTCATGAATATCCCATGACCAACTTCTCATCTCTACAATGAACTGCAAATATGTGGGGTGGCTTCAGAGGTTCGGCCTCTTGCACCAACAAATAGATAAGGATTGGGGCTTCTAAACAAATTAGTTCTTAATCAAGGTGATTGGGGACATGGCACCTTGCGAGCGTCCAACAAGCCACTAAAGGCTTTAATAAATCCTACTAGGGGCTCTTATACTTTTTAAGGTAGTACCCCATTCTGAAAGACACTATATGGCTAAGGCCTACATGACATTGGACTTGACAGTTTAGTCTTATCCTTTTATATACCAGCCCAAGTGAAAAACCAATTGGAGTCACTGTCAAGTTCTCCTTTTAGATGTGTCAGTTAGGCAGGCCCCTCTAAGGTTAAACAAAAGCGAGCAAGCACATACATAGTTTGATCAATCTTTATTTACATGAACAAAGAGAGAACGCATGCGATATACCCCACTCACACTAGCAAGCTTTGTTCAATATTAAGAATCCAAATTGAAGTGTGGAGGTAATATTTTATACAACTTAATATCACCAAAATAATTTTGATTGTCAAGATCGACGTGAAGCATGAGAGAAGTGAATACGCCTTTTAAATGATATTACTTTGTACAAGAGATTACAAAACATGAAATACACATGTTCATTTTAACCTTCAAAGCAAGAATGGAATCTTTTTAAACCCCAAGATTGAAATGTGAAATTTTCTTCTTCAATTTTAAAACCTCAAAACAAACTCTAGTAAGTTCCTAAATTTCTTTTTAATCCCTTTTATTTGTTCTTTTTAAGCCCAAATGAAATTTATTGAGTCCTAAAAAGCTTGAAGATGACAAAGTTCTTAGAAGTGGGATTATAGTTGCTCCCCAAAGTGTTTAAAAACACTAGATACAATAGAATGAAGATTCCATAAGAAATCTTGCTTTCGTTTCCTCCTTCCCCTTTTGATCACTCCAACCTATAAACATTGGTTATAAAGTACAAAAACAGAGCCAAAAACTAGTTAGAAGTCAAAGATGATTAAAATGAAAAAGAATTTGTCAAATTGAAACTTGAAATCTGACTTTTACCCCACCCTAATGGTGCAATCTGCAAAGGCAGTACAGTTTGAGAAAATTCAGCGGTGCTTTGGTGAACCAATGTCACTCTATGAAAGAAACTAGAGACTACAAATGCGTTGCAATTTGACCTAGCATCACACTTTGGAATTTGACTTGATCTAGGCTAATAAAATGACTTCAACATCGCATTTTAAAGTTTAAAAGTGTCGCTAAATAGCATGGCTAGACTGATAGAGGTACTGTTTGACCCTGGCAGCGGTGCAGTTTCCTGTAGACACACAAAAACTTGAAAAATAGCAAAATTTCAGTCAAAAAACATGTTAGATTCTCAAGATTCACCCTCCTATTTCCAAAATGTGATGGTGGATCTAGATCTGTACAAACACAATATTTGTCCATTATACAACTTAAAACCATAATACCCCATAACATTCATTTGAAACATAGAGAACAAGAAATAACATGAAGAACACAAATAAAAAAGCTATTAAATCCTATTCAAATGCTCAAACTCTAAATCCCATGTGGGAATTGGTTCTATTTTGATGTAGAAAATAGCCCTTTCCCAATTCCTTACAAGCTTGAAGATATCAATTGTGATCCTTGATAAAATTTTCCATAACCTAGCTATGAAAATGATGAAAACTATGAAAATGGATGATAATGGATGAAAATTTCTCAAAACATGAAGATGATAACTTTTTATAAATTGTGGATCCAAAATTAGCAAAAGAGCCCTCTATATATAGAAGTGAATGATGGAGGAATGAGAAAAATGGATGAATGTGGGACTAAGGATCAACCAATAGCAAGATGCCACTTGTCAACATGTGAGTGGATAGAGGTTGATCACATTTTGATGAATGTGCACATAAATGCCATTAGGTGGATATTTGAAATTTGAAAGGTGGCTTGTTGGAGGGAGAAGAAAGGAGATTTAATGCCATTTGGCTCAAGAAAAAGGACATGTAAGAGGCCTTCAATGCCTTGTTGGATGGACAAGTCCTTTTGGGGGGTGAATTCAAATTTGGGGAATATTCAAACTCGATGCCCTTTTGAATGAAAATTGATGAATTTATAAATCAATTAAATGGATTTTCATGTGCAAGTTGCAAAATCTAGAGGATTTGAGGGATTAGGATTAGAGTTAATCAAGATTTTATTAACTTAGATGACAATTAGTTGATTTGACACTTTGACTTAGATTTTAGGATTTAAATAAATCAAAATGAGAGGAATATTGAATATTAGATTTATTAAATAAAGTTGGATTTATTTAATTAAAAGGGGATAGTGTTAGAATTAAATCAAATAAAGATTACTTTATTTCATTTAAAGGGAATGACTTTAGAGTTTTATTAAATAAAATGAATTATTTAATTAAAAGAGGTACTATAGGATTAATTAAAAATAAGAATTTAATTAATTAATAGGAGATAATGATTTAATAAAACAAAATTGATTTATTTAATTAAAGGATGAAATATGATGATTTTTTTTTTTTTAGACTGCAGGAATCGGGTAGCACGACCCCCTATAAACTGCAGTGCGCCTGGTAAACTTTTTAACGTGACCGGCGGCGCTGGCGCGACACGCCCTCCGGTACCACGGGACGGGGGAGACTAGAACTCGTGACCAGCAGAGCCACAACGGAATTACTTAGCCAACCGAGCTAGGGCCCCCGCCCGAAATATGATGAATTTAATCAAATAAAGAATATTCAATTAAATGGTTAGCAGAAAGATGATTTAGGATGAACTGGTGTTAGTAAATCAGGATCAGGTGTATATGATCAATCAGTATATTTTGTGTGTCTACACTTGTGGTCCAGTATCTATGAGGGTATCAATTTTACTCTGTTTTACAATAGTAATTATATGAAACAATTCATTCCTTTTACTTTCAACAGGGATCTCATTATTCTTTACAAAAGAAGCATTGGAACTAGTACTACCAACAAGAGCAATACCTTTTATACCCACAATTGTTATCTTGGTTTCATCATCAGAACCTGATCCAAGGTCCTTCATGATAGTTGTGGTCTTTTGCTTACCCTTTCAATCCTTGAACCACTTTGGTGTCTGATAAGGATGTAATTTCCAACAATTTGCATCTTCATTCCCTTTCTTTTTTTATTGTGAGCAATAAGGCTTTTCCTTCCTCTTTCTTCATGGAAGTTGTCTGCTACATTTCCTTCTTCCCTTTCTTGCTTTCTTTCTTCTTACCAGATTCCATTAAGAAAATATTCTTCATGCCTATTTCAAGATGAATGGCTTGCACACTAACTTTTTCAAGGTTAGTTGGATTGAACATAAGTATTGTATGCCTCAAATTTTCATGTAATCCACCTATATACTTCAACAAAGTTTCTTGTGTGTATAATGGAATACCCAAAATTAAAGCCCTTTTCCTAAATTCAAGTGTATATTTCTATACACTTTGTCCTTTCTCTTTCCTTAATGAATGACAATTCATTACTACTTTTTGCATGTGACATAATGGATAAAATTGTTTCCTAATTGCAAGTACAAAATCAAACCAAGAAGAAATAATTTTACCATATTAGTTAAGATCTTCCTAAGTTTTTCTCTCCCGCCAGATTAAGGTTGTGCCTCTTAGGCAAAGAGTGTCTAATTGGATCTGTCAAGTATCATCAGTAAACTTCCGAATCCTGCAATAAACTTCAATTTTTTTTATCCAATTATCAAGTTTCTTTGAATCCACTTCTCCATTATAAGTTGGCAATTCAAATTTAACATCAAGCTTTAACAAAGGAATAATAGATTCAGGTTGCACAAGTTGTTTCTTATTTAAAGAAGAAGTATACTTAGTAGACAAAGAAGATGAAGAAGATGAAGTAGGTGAAGAAGGTGAGGAAGGTGAAGATGAAGGTTCAGGAGGGTCACCACCACCTCTTACTCCTTTACCTTTGTCATCTTTTGAAGAGGATTCACCTTTCTCTTTCTTCTTTTTCCTGCACAACTCTTCCACCATCATCTTCATGTCTAGGAATGCTTTGTGGAATTGTTCTTCATTCTCAAATATTTTAGGATTGGAAGATTTTCCTTCTTCTAGTTGTTCCATGGTTTTTCCTTGAGTGACTCACCTTGATCCAATCTTAGGATTAATCTCTGGTGTAGGAGCACCTAGGAAAGAGGAAACACTAATCATCAGCTAAGAAGTCTAGTATGAAGTTTTGTTTTGCAATGTACCTAAGGGTCATGTTGACCATCTATATTGAATTAGAGGTTTATGAATATGTATTATTCTGTAGTGATCAGTAGGTTAAGGAGTGGAGAGGGAGAATGAGTTACAAACCCATTTTTACTTAGTTTTCTAATTTTTGGCAAAAGTTGAAAAACACAGTGCGTTTTACAACTTTGCCATCTTTATCACTTACATGACCGACCAAAGGAGCTTAACTATTTTTGTAACTTATTTAAGTTATGCCGCGACCTGAGAGTGGGTTGGTTGCATTAGTATTGTAGTGAAGCTTTGTGAAGTTGAAGAAAAATAGTGGTTTTAGAGTGAATTTATGATTTTGTTCCAAAATAGAGCTTTAATGGTTTGAATATGTTATTGTTTCTTACGTAGGATGTAGGGTACTGATAGATTAATCCCTATGTGGTAGCCATTTAACTTTCTAGTTCTATTTCAATCATTTTAGTAGATAGTTGTTTCTTTGCATTTGCTGTTTTCTTAAGTTTGTCAATAGGAAATGGAGGTTTAGGACACATTCCCACTGTACATAACGTACAACCTCTTGGGAATTGTGCCTAGGCTCCATGTCTATAAATAGGTTAGGGTTAGGAGTCTGTAGGAGTCAAGGGATCATGGAGAAATTCTTTTCCTAGGTGAGCTTGACAGTGCCCAGCTAGGAAAGACAGCTAGTGCTAAGCACTTGGTTTGCAGGGGTGACCTTCCCCTGTCAAGGCACAGTGTGGAGAGGCATATAAAAGCCTTGAAAATACTTGACATGAAGGAGAAGGCTTCAATAGACCTTTTGGAGGTTGAAATAAGCTAACAGGTTGTTGTGCAGTCAGGAAATGGCTCAAAAAGCCCTAAAATTGCTAAAATGTGGGTTACGCCTGTGTATGGACAGTGAAGGTCCAAGATCCCAAAAATATTTGAGAGGTGGACATATGGACCAGGAAACCCTAGGAAAGATCCTATGTTCTTTGGGAAATTTCAATGTCTGGCATATTTTCTCAGAGTTAGAGACCTAATTGGGCCTCTAGGGCTTGTAGCCCTTTTCAACCCTAAATGAGGGTTTGATGAAAGCGATGTGAAAGTGGAGTATGGTGAACCTAGAAGAACCTTAGGAGGATGGTGTGAAGCTATTTTAGACACCTCTACACCCCTCCAAAGAACTTAGTGAGGGGTGATCCCACAATAGTGGTTAACAATTTTTGGCCAAACTGGACACTGAAATAAGTTTTTTTAACAAAATCTTCACGTTTGGGCACCTATAGCGGCTAAACTGTGAGGAATTTTAAGATAATACAAACTAGAGTTTCGTGAATTTTTTTTTGCAGATTCTAAATATATTTTTTTCAAAATTTTTGGAATCAGATTACACCTTTGTTTCCATCTCCCTCGAAAACTAGTTTTTTTGAGAAAACAACATTTTTAAAAAGTGACGCTCACCGTCTAATGCATAGGTTTTTTTCCATGAAGGATAAAATTATAATTCTTTAAAATTTATATTTTTAACTTCAATATATAGTGCTTCCACTTGGTTAGATAGTTTTTAATTGAATATTGTTTCTTTAATCAAGTTTGAAAGTCAAACCAATTACAATTTAGACATAGCACAGCTGTATAACACGTAACTTTTTTTCTATGTATTGAAATTCAATTTTGTTTTTTTGTTGGATCAAGGACTCCAATATCTAGTGCACTCATATTTTTTTATTTTTTTTTCATAATCTTCTATTTTGTCACATGTGTAGAACAAAGAGTTTGATTTTTGGTGAAAAACCTACATCCACAAGAAATAAAATATATATATAATAATCAAATTAAATTTGATTAAAATTATAATTTTTTGGAAGCTTCTAAGAAGGACTACATACTTACAAAAAAATAAATTTTAAATTAATTCATTTGATCCCCCAAAAGGTAAATCAAAAGTGGGTTTTTATCAACATTTTGATAGGTGTAAAGGAGATTCCATTATAGGTATGGTTTAAAACTAGTGGGGTTATATCCAAGGGGGCTTGGTCTAAGGTGGTTTGATCAAACCCTATTCATTTGGAATCCTTTAAATGAAAATTTTCAAGGCTTAAATAATTATATTTTTTTAAAATATGTGATTTCAGCAAAAAATAGAATCTCTGAGAAAGTGTAAACCACTATTGTGGTAGTACCTTGAGTGATGAGGTTAGATTAGCCTTTAAGGTAGATTAAGGGCTAAGGGAGAGTTGGAGGCAGTGCACCAAGTTTGACTTGGTTGTTTGAATGGTGATGGTAGGGGGGTTGGCCAGGAGAACCAGGGGTACCTAAATATGTGAAGGGGCCTATAGGTCAAGGTGGTGAAGAAGAATACCAAGGAGGTCTTGCAAGCAAGACCTAGAGCAGGGAATTGCGATTGTTTCCTCCAACCCCATTCCCCATCAGATTGGTATCAGAGCAAGCAAAATATTTGGGATAGAATAATATATGTCAGAAGTTGAGTCTAGTGATTCTACCATTATGGTGATAGATGTAGAGATGGCCAAGATGGTCGAAGGACAGGAGGAAGACAATAGGCTATTGAGGGAAAGAATAGACCAACTAGAGCAAGCATTGAATGAAGCACAGTTTGAAGGAAGGGTAGCAAAGAAAGAAGAGGTTGCAGAGGAGGACAAGATCCTTGAACCTAACCTTGTTTTGAAAGAAGAGCCTTTCTTGAAGGAATTGAAGGAATACCACTATTTAGTGGAAAAATGGAAGCTGATTTAGTTGTGGATTGGATAGAGGGAATGGAAAACCATTTTGAGTGTGATGGGGTCACTAAGGCACGGAAGGTAAAGGTGGAAAAATCAAGACTAAGAGGTTTTGCCTTGACATGGTGGAAATTCATTTAGACAGAGAGGGAAAAGGAAGGCAAGAAGCCTATCTCTACTTGGAAAGGTATGGTTGCAAAAGTGAGAGAAGCATACATTCCAGATGATTATGAGATGTAGCTACACAAGAGAAGATAGAGTTTGAGGCAAAGAGACCAAGATGTGAACACTTATATTGAGGAGTTCCAAAAACTTTGTATGAGGTCTAATGTGACAGAGGATGAAAGTCTCAAGGTGGCTAGATATCTTAACGGCTTGAAGCGGAACATTCAAGAGGAAATGACTGTTCTAAGTCCCAAGATAGTACACCAATGTTACCAATTAGCTATAAAGATTGAGGAAAGAAGCAAGAGGAAACAAGAACAGACTTCTAAGAGCAAAGGTAAAGGAAGAGATCAAAGAGGACATAGAGGTGGATATCAAGGTAGAGGGACTGAACAAATAAACCAAGGAGAGTCTAAATTCACTGAGCATGGAAGTGAGACACCTTCTAAAGGAGGGTATAATAGAGGTAGAGGACCTCAAGGAGGTTCAAATAGAAGAAGAGAAGCAGGTAGGAGCAATTCTTACTTTGCTAATATGAAGTGTTACCATTGTGGACAAGTAGGACATCTAGCTTATAGGTGCCCGGAGAAAGCATCTTCATCAAATACTGAGAAGAGAGTGGCATATGCACAAGAGGACATGAGTGTCAAATCACCAGAGGTTAGTCACATAGAATCAGAAGTGGGGGAGAATCTGATGTTTAGTAGAGTTTTGTTTAGAGAACCAGTCAAGGAAGAGCCAAAACATAGAAGAGCCTTATTTAGAGAAAGGTGCAAAATACTTGGGAAAGTATGCAAGGTGATAGTGGACTCAGGGTATACTGACAACATAATCTCAGAGGAGGCAGTGATGAAATTGAAGTTGGAAAAGGTACCCCACACTAATCCCTACAAGGTGACATGGTTGAACAAAGGATAGAGTATTCTTGTCAATGAGAAGACAACGGTGGAGTTCTCCATTGGAGGATACAAGGACAAGTTAATTTGTGATGTATTACCCATGGATGCTTGCCATCTTCTATTGGGCATACCATGGAAGTATGACAGAGGTGCCATCTATGATGGAAAAGCCAATACTATCTCATTCAAGAAGGATGGAAAGACATTCAAGTTGCAGTCACTGTCAGATGAAGAAGAAGGATAGTCAAAGACCCCTAGTGTCTTATTGAGCTGTGGCAAATAGTTCATTAATAACCTACGTCAAGGAGGTGAAGGATATGTGGTCATGATACAACCCAAGGGAGAGGACAAGACTGAGAAAATAGTCATACCCGGAGCAGTCCAAAAGTTACTTGAGAAGTACAAGGACATAGTTAGTGATGGGACACCGGCAACCTTACCTCCAAAGAGAGCCATTAGTCATCAAATTGACTTCATACCATGGGCTTCTTTACCAAACAAAGAAGCTTATAAGCTTACACCAGATCAAAACCTAGAGGTAGCTAGACAAGTGCAGAAGTTATTAGATCAAGGCCTGATTAGGAAGAGCATCAGCCCATGTGCAATACCAGTGGTCTTAGCAACCAAGAAAGGTGGTAAGTGGAGATAATGCACTGATTCTAGGGCAATAAATAGAATCACAATCAGGTATAGGTTCCTTATCCCTAGAATTGAGGACTTGATGGATTGTCTTGGAGGAGCTCAGTACTTTACCAAGTTGGATCTCAAGAGCGGATACCATCATATCAGAATCAAGGATGGAGATGAGTGGAGAGTTATGCCATTTGGCCTCTCTAATGCCCCTAGCACATTCATGAGACTCATGAATGAAGTGCTCAAAGACTTTATAGGGATATTTTTTGTGGTATATCTTGATGATATACTCATCTTCAGCAAGACAGTAGAACACGTAAAGCATGTGGAGATGGTTCTTAGAAGATTGCAAGAAGAGAAGTTAGCCATCAATCTAGAGAAATGTGAGTTCTTCAAATAGGATATTGTGTATCTAGGATTTGTAGTATCCCAAGGATCATTGAAGATGGATCCAAGCAAGGTGGAAGCCATCCTAAACTAGCCAACACCAACCATAGGGACAAAGGTAAGAAGTTTTCATGGATTAGCTCAATTTTATAGGAAGTTTATAAGAAACTTTAGTGGCATATGTGCACCAGTCCTAGATACAATCAAAGGTGGCTTAAAGACTAAGTTTAAATTGACCCAAGAGGCTAAAAAAGGTTTTGAGGAACTGAAACAAGAAGTGGCAACTCAACCTATTATATTATTACCTAGTTTTGACAAGTTGTTTACTATGGAATGTGATGCTAGTGGAGTTGCAGTAGGAGTCCTAAGCCGAGAAGGCAGCCCTATAGCATTTTTTAGTGAAAAGCTAAATGAAGCTAAGACAAAGTACTCTACCTATGACCTAGAACCGTATGCTTTAGTACAGTCACTTAGGAAGTGAAGGCATTATCTCCTACCCAAAGAGTTTGTAGTCTTTACTGAAAATTAGGAACTTAGCTATATCAACAATCAAGAGAAGCTATGTAATAGACATTTGAAATGGATGGAATACATCCAAGCTTTTACCTTCACCATCAAGCACAAGAAGGGACTGTTGAACAAGGTGGCAGATGCACTAAGTGGAAGATTGCTGATAGTACAAGAGATACAGATAAAGAGCATTGGAATAGAGAGTTTCAAGGATCTATATGGTGAAGATGAAGACTTCTTGGAGGCCTATAAGGTATGTTCTGACTTTGAGAATCATTTTCATAGTCAATACTCAGAGTATACATTACAAAGTGGATTCTTATTCAAGGGAAATCAGTTGTGTGTGCCAAAAGGTTCTATGAGAGAGAATCTTATACAAGAAAAGCAAAATGGTAGTCTTAGTGGTCATTTTGGCATCAACAAGACAATGGAACTAGTGCAAAGGTTCAACTATTGGCCCAAGTTGCCAAGGGATGTTAGAAGGTATGTGGAGTAGTGTGTAGTTTGTATGAAAGTAAAAGGGGGTGCCAGTAATGCAGGTTTGTATCAACCTCTACCCATTCCAAATAGACTATGGGAGTGTGTTAGCATGGATTTTGTTGTAGGATGTCCTAAGACTAAGACAAGGTTTGATAGTGTCTATGTGGTGGTAGATAGATTCAGCAAGATGATTCACTTTATCCCTTGCAAGACCACACATGATGCTAGCTACATTTCTCACCTTTTCTTCAAAGAAATTGTAAGGATCCATGGATTTCCATTGAGCATTGTATCAGATAGGGATGTGAAGTTCATGAGTCATTTTTGGAAGACTCTATGGAGCAGATTAGGTACCAACCTGTCTTTTGGATTAGCTTACCATCCTCAGACCGATGGACAAACTGGGGTGGTTAATAGAGTGTTAGCTAACCTTCTAACATGTGTAACCAAGGAGTATGGATAGAGATGGGACTTGGTCATATCACAAGCTGAGTATGCATACAATGACAGTGTGAACGGGACCACAGGGAAGAGTCCTTTTGAAATAGTGTATGGGATGCACCCAAGAGGTGTTTGTGAGCTCAGAGATCTAGGAGCTATGGAGCATAGGAGTGGACATGCAGAGGACTTCACTCAAACCATGAAAGAGATTCAAGAGCAGGTAAAGAAGACAGTCACCGAGGCTACACAAAAGTTGAAGGATAAGGTAGATTTGTCAAGAAAAGATTTGCAATTTGTAGTAGGAGACTATTTCATGGTTCACCTCAACAAATATAGGTTGTAGAAGGGTACATCAGCCAAATTACAGATGAAAAGAGTGGGACCATGCAAGGTGTTAGCCAAGTATGGGAAAAATGCACACAAGGTGGAGTTACCTGTAGATTTAGGGATTTCACCAGTGTTCAATGTAGTTGATTTGATCAGATATAAGGGATCAATCAATGACTTATATCAGAATAGTAGAGAGATCTTAAAGGATGTAGGCAACATAGCCTTACCTACTCTAGACAAGCTACAAGAAGAGAGAATCTTGGAGTCAAGAGTCAAGAAATCTACAAGGCATAAGGTGTATATGGAGCATTTTATCAAATGGAAGAACAAACATAAATCTGAGGCTACTTGGGTAGATGAAGCTGAGTTCACGAAGTAGGGCATTGATGAATCACTGATCTCTCCTCACATTCCTTAGTGTTTTTGAAGAGAGGGGGAGAATGGTGCAGGAGCACCTAGGAAAGAGGAAACACCAATCATCAGCTAGGAAGTCTAGTATAAGGTTCTATTTTGCAATGTACCTGAGGGTCATGTTGACCATCTAGATTGAATTAGAGGTTTATGAATATGTCTTATTCTATAGTGATCAGTAGGTTAAGGAGTGGAGAGGGAGAATGAGCTACAAACCCATTTTTACTTAGTTTTCTAATTTTTGGCAAAAGTTGAAAAACATAGTGCGTTTTACAACTTTGCCATCTTTATCACTTACATGACCGACCAAAGGAGCTTAATTGTTTTTGTAACCTATTTAAGGTATGCCTCGACCTAAGAGTGGGTTGGTTGCATTGGTATTGTAGTGAAGCTTTGTGAAGTTGAAGAAAAACAGTGGTTTTAGAGTGAATTTATGATTTTGTTCCAAAATAGAGCTTTAATGGTTTGAATATGTTATTGTTTCTTACGTAGGATGTAAGGTACTAATAGATTAAGCCCTGTGTGGTAGCCATTTAACTTTCTAGTTCTGTTTCAAGAATTTTAGTGATAGTTGTTTCTTTGCATTTGTTGTTTTGTTAAGTTTGTCAATAGGAAATGGAGGTTTAGGACACATTCCCACTGTACATAATGTACAACCTCTTGGGAATTGTGCCTAGGATCCATGTCTATAAATAGGTTAGGGTTAGGAGTCTATAGGAGTCAAGGGATCATGGAGAAAGTCTTTTCCTAGGCGATCTTGACAGTGCCCAACTAGGAAAGACAGCTAGTGCTAAGCACTTGGTTTGCAGGGGTGACCTTCCCCTATCGAGGCACAATGTGGAGAGGTAGATAAAATCCTTGCAAATACTTGACATGAAGGAGGAGGCTACAACAGACCTGTTGGAGGTTGAAACATGCTGGCAGGTTGTTGTGCAGTTAGGAAATGGCTTAAAAAGCCCTAAAATTCCTAAAATGTGGGTTATGCCTGTGTACAGACAGTGAAGGTCCAAGATCCCAAAAATATTTGAGAGGTGGGCATATGGACCAGGAAACCCTAGGAAAGATCCTATTTTCTTTGGGAAACTTTCAAGCTCTGACCTATTTTCTCGGAGTTAGAGACCTAATTGGGGCTCTAGGGCTTGTAGCCCTTTTCAACCCTAAATGAGGGTTTGAGGAAAGCAATGTGAAAGTGGAGTATGGTGAACCTACAAGAACCCTAGGAGGATGGTGTGAAGCTATTTAAGACACCTCTACACCCCTGCAAAGAACTTACTGAGTGATGAGGTTAGATTAGCCTTTAAGGTAGATTAAGGGCTAAGGGAGAGTTGGAGGCAGTGCACCAAGTTTAACTTGGTTGTTTGAATGGTGATCGTAGTGGGGTTGGACAGGAGAACCAGTGGTACCAAAACATGTGAATGGGCCTATAGGTCAAGGTGGTGAAGAAGAACACCAAGGAGGTCTTGCAAGCAAGACCTAGAGCAGGGATTTGTGATTGTTTCCTCCAACCCCATTCCCTATCAATCTCCTTAAGTTCACCTTCGCCTCACTTTAATTTTAACCTAGTTAACATTCACCACTTACAATTTTTTATGTTAAACACCTCTAATACAAAACTTGATCTGTAATTAAAGGTTTTACAAAATAATTTTCACTTAATTCTAATTAGAGATTTTCTCGACCGTAAACAAAACTGTGTGGTTATGTACTTTAACCATTGAAATTATAGAATTGAGTCCACTTAACTTATTACAAAAAATGATGAAACATTATCTAATTACTTAAATGTCACAAAGAAGAAATCAAAGAAGAAATTAAAATTCTAGAAGGAAACATAGAAAATAATAGAGAGAGACAACAAGAAATTTGATAATGGAGTTCACCCATATGTTCAAGCTATGTCTCTGGGTCCACTTCTCAATGAGGAATTTCTTTATTAATGATGCCAAGCATTAACTACTTCAGCACACCATCCAAGCTTTAGACCTGCATTACAATTTCTCTCACAGTCTCTCTCATCACCTAAAGACTTCTACATATTCTCCTTTACTTGCGTCCATGGGGTAGGCTTCAAATGCCTTAAAATCCAAATTACACTCAAGGAAATACAAAAAATTATAAGTACTTGTGTTTACATCAATCTCCAAAAATCCTTTGCGTAATTTCCTCCCAAAAGAATTTGATTTCCTTCATGAGAGAAAAATCCCCCTTTAAATACATATACATATGCTAATTAAGGGTTTAAACAATAATATTTTCAAATATTTTCCCAATCTCCTATATTAAGCCCTTAAAAAAATAAAAATCTTTTAAAACCTTTTAATGTTTTTGGGCTTAATAATAATATTTTAATATTTTCCTAAATTAAGCCCTTTAATTTTAAAAACCAATGAAAATCCTTGTGAAAAGGATCAAACTTTATATTTGTCCTAAGGGCCCCCTTAATTTTCTCCTTATTTTATGGTTTACATAAAATAAAAAATTCTTATGCTTATTTTAAGGTTTATATATAGGGACAGGCTCCTCTTATATCTCAGACAAGGTGTACGGTGCAATGGTCAAGGCAAGAGGATTTTAAGGCATAGGTCAAGGAATCAAATCCCACCAAATCCTCTTTGCTTTAATTTTTAGACCAAACATTTTTTTAATTAATAAATATGGTTTAATCCTTATCTTTCAAATCCCACCAGATCTTCTGCTAGCAATTTTCCATGTGTTAACTTCAGATTGTCCCATGTCATGTCATGTCACCATTTTGACAAAGTTTGACCGCAACTTTGACAGGTCATAACTTCCACATATGGACTCAGATTTCATCCATTCAAAATACGTCAGAAAGCTCTTGTCAAGATATACATGATGGAACTAGTATATAAATGTTCCATGATCATTAATTTTTCCAGTTGACCAGCTTTGACTTTATGTTGACCAAACTTTGACTAGCTGGATCGGGAGTAAATGAGCTTTGTTTCTTACATTTCGCATACCATTGGAAAGCTCTCAACGATATCTATACGATAGGATAGTTTTTAGTATGATTTGGACATGATAAATTTTTTTCCTTGAGTCAACATCTGGAATCTCTAACCTCGCTAAACTTTGACCGAGCATAACTTTCGCATATGACCTCCTTTTGACGTGATTCAAGTTGTGTCAGGATCGTGTCAACGAGCTCTTTCCAATGATGCTAGTTTTGTCAAATTCTGAGACTACAAAGTTTTAGGTCTTTTGGATCCTCCTGGATCAAAGCCCAAATTTATATGCCAAGTTCCTTATTGTCTACCCTCTATTGTTCTAAAATTTATTTCTATCTTTGTATTCTATTTTTTCCATAAATCTTATTAGTTTTCCTCATTTTCATAATTAAACTAGTAACATCATTGCATTATCAAATTTATCATATCACACACAACCATCAACCCCTCAAACAAAATGCATTAAAACCTTGATCCACCATTTTGGCTCTTCCATTGAGGTTAGTATCAAAGTTTGTATTTGAGATAAATTTTAATCTTTTCCCTTGTCATGTTTCAAAGAGTGTGGTTTAGGCCCTAAATCCTTTTTTCCAACATCACAAAAACCAATTCCATTACCAAGTCAATATAACCATACCACCTCCTTAGATGCATGTGTAGTAGCCATATACTCTACCTCAATGGCGGAAAATGCAACTAGACCTCTTACTCATCCAACTCGCTACACCTCCAAACAAAGTAAATACATAGCCACTAGTGAACCTTTGACTATCCAAGTCACCTACTCAATCTTCATTGAAAAACCCATGTATGTCCAATGATTTGACCGTTTCATCAATACCATGATAAACCAAACAATAATCAAAAGTACCTCGCAAATATCTAAACACCATACTAATAAAATTTCAATACCAATGTTAGACATAAACATTCTTAGAACTCCCACTACTTGGGCTATATTTAGTCTAGTGCAAACCATTGCATACATTAAACTATCAATAGCACTAGCATAAGGAACCTTAGACATTTACTAAAAATAATCATCATAATTAGGACACATATCTAAGCTCAACTTAGTATCGACTAGAAATGGAATACTAATTAGCTTATAGTCATGCATATTAAACCTTATTAAAATACTTTCAACATATTTACTCTGACTTCACAAAAGGTTTATGTGACCCAAATCTCTATTTATTTTCATCCCAAGAATATATTTTATAGCCCCCAAGTCCTTCATATCAAATGTTCTAGAAATTTTTCTTGAGCTCCCTAATAATCACCTTCTTGTTACCAATGAACAACATATAAAATCAACACACAAGAAATTAAATAGAATATGATCATCATTAAACTTAAAATACAAACATAATAATCCTCCTCACTCCTAAGAAAACCCAACTTCAATATAAGAGCATCAAACTTCTAGTATAACATCTTGGGTGATTGTTTTAAACCATATAGATATCTCTTTGTCCTTCAAACTAATTTTTCATTTCCTTTCATAATAAAATCACATGTTGTTCCATATAAATTTCCTCCTCAAGATCTCCTTGCAAGAAATTAGTTTTAACATACATTTTTTCTATCTCAAAACCACAAGAAGCAGCAATAGACAATAGGAATATAATAGAAGCCAAGTTAGCAATAGGAAAGAAAATTTCACAAAATTTAACTCCCTCTCTTTGAGAGTAGCCCTTAGCCACCAATCTATCCTTCTACTCCTCTAACTAACCATCTATGCCAAATGTATTTTTAAATACCCACTTGCAACCAATAGGCTTCCTTCCTTTGGTAAAACTAAAAATATCCTAGATGTCACAACTATTAAAAGCCATCATCTCCTCCTACATGTCCTAAAACCAAGACTCAATTTCCTCTAAAGAGAGAGCCTCCCTAAAATATCTAGACTCATAATCAATATTCAACACAAAAAATAAACAAGAATTAAGTTGGATATACTTATCAAAAGGAATTTTTAACCTTGTGGACCTTCTCAAGTAGGAGTAATGGGCTCTTCTTCTTCTTCTTCTTCTTCTTCTCCATCCTCATATCCATTTTATTTTTCTTCCACATGTGCATATTACTACTTCTCAATCTTTGTCTCAAATTACACTATCTTTGTTTTATCTTTCTCCTCTAGTTTTTGTTTTCTTGAGTAATCTCTAAATTCCATAAAAAATATATCTCTAAAAAATATTATTTTATGAGTTAGATTATTCTAAAGCTTATACGCTTTTACATTCTCACCATAACCAACAAAGATGCATATGTGCACTTTTGGATCCAATTTAGATTGCTCCTCGTGGGACACATGAACAAAATGCTCACAACCAAATGCCCTTAAGTGTAAAATAGAAGGCTTTCTACCTATGCACACTTCATAAGGATTTTTATGAACAAGAGCTAAATAATGAGAAATATTAATCAAATAACAATAAGTACCAACAACTTCTATCCAAAAGCATATATCAATCTTAGCACCACTCAACATGCTCCTATATCTTTCCATCA
>VDFB02173158.1:0-20363 GCA_007258455.2 Sequoia sempervirens | reverse complement strand
TAGGTGTTGGTTTTCATTATAAATTAACTATTCATCAAAATTTGAAATAAATTACATTTTTAGAAACTAGACTCCATTCTACAATTTTTTATTTTTTTTAAATCAATTAGTTTCCAAAATTTGTAGGAGTAGCATGGCCAAAATTCTATTTTTTAGGAAGTCTCCACTTTGAAAATTAGTTAAAAATCAAATATGCATTAAAAAAATTATTAGAAAAATCATGCATCAACTACATTACCTGCTAGCTAATTTTTCAACCATAGCGATTTTAAAAATACTAAAAAAATTTCATCATGTTAGGACGCATAAGATACATGCAAAGTTCTCGCTTTTCCTCGACAAAACAACACCAATTTTAAATGTCCCTCTTTTGAATCCCTTAATCTCAATCATTTTCAAAATAAATTAGTAGTTTAGAAAGTAGACTTGGATCACTTTGATCCTTGTTTTGTTCCATCTCAAAATTTTGAGTGTAACTATCCTCAATTTCACGTCCAAGAAAAAAGTGGCTACTTAAGTCCCTTTTTTGGGACCCATCTTTTTGCACTTACCCATATGTTTAATGTATATAATTATATATATAATATATATATTTAAATACTAACATGTATTTATATATATATATATATATATATATATATATATATATATATATCGTAAGCCTTATGGGGTTGTCTAGTCCTTGTTTGTTGTTCGATAGTTTTTTATGTGTGTGGACTGTTTCTATTCTATTGGGCCCAAGTGGCTCCTATTTTTTCCTAGTTCATTCCTACTTTGAACTAGCTTCTTTTTAGCCCTGAGGGCTTTCCGTGTAAAGGGTACAACACCCTATAAATCTTGCTTAATCAAAAAAAATATCGTAAATATAATTTAAAGCATACATTAATATATATATATGAGTACAAGCAAGATAGTATATAATAAACACATTATATTAAATGTGTGCATATATATATATATATATATATATATATATATATATATCTATGTATGTATGTATAAATGTATATGCCTCTATGTACACGTATGTGAGGTATAGCTATATCGATGCATCTATATATGAGCGTGTCCATTCGCTAATGTATGCATGTATCGATATACATATACATATGGATACATGTATATATTATACACATATATATGTTCACATCTGTTTCACAAATAGCCATTCATGATTACCATCATATTGATAAGTGTTTATGTGTGGTATGTCTATACATATGCATATACGTGTCGTTAGATCTCATTGACATGCATGTGCATATATGTAAACATACTTCCACATACATCCCATTTGTCCATATTGGTACAGGGGCACCATGTTAGTCCATTTTTGTAATTGAGGTCTTGTGATAGTTTTTAGGTGTTTTGAGTCATTGGTCATGCAAATAAGGTCATAATAGACCATCTTCTAAGGTAACAAGTCCATTTGGTCGATTTGGAGTCATTTTGTAAAAGTTGTCATTTTCAAAGGTGCAAAATTGCAAGAGTTAGGAAGTTGAAGGGTTAGGTAGTTTAAAAGTCAGTTGTAGCCATTTTTTTTGGGTTGGAAAATATTTAAATAGACTTGTAAACCTCGAGGCAGAGGTTGGAGAATTGTATGTGAAGATAAAATAATAAGAAACCATGTTCTCATTGAATTTTCTGTGTGTTTCTATTACAGTTTGTTGTTATAGGTGTTGGTATGGTTTCGTCCTAAAGGCTTTGATAAAAAAATGCATTGAATTTGATGGTGAAGTGAACTAGGAGCATATTGGTTTTCGTTTGATTGGATTTCATCCAGATAGAAGCATTTTAGAAGTAATTTTCTGAGCTCGGTTTGTAGCACCTTGTTTGAGGGTTTGAGAGTGGTTAAAATGCTCTAGAGACCCATTCCACTGATATATTTCCTTGTAAATTGGTGGAATGGGGAAAATTAGGTAGGGTTTCATATTGGTGGGGGTTTCAAGAGCAGGGATGATGGTTTTGGGTGAATAAGATGACTTGGCCTAGAGCAAGGGTTTGATGATTTGGTGAACTAGTAGTCATTTCCCTTGATAGAAATTGGTGATTCAGAGTTTTTGAAACCTGGTTGAGGCTCTGTAATAGATATTTTTGTCTGGAAGAAGGTTTAAGTTGATGTTTCTTTGGAAAATAGGGCTAATTGAGCCACTGTCTAGCATAGCAACTCTATTTTGAAGATGAAAATTTGAAACAACCTTATGCACAAGTTGGATATGTCAAATTTTTCCATAAAGGGTGTCTAAAAAGATAAGAGGTTTGTGGGTTTAAGGAGAAATTGGAGAGATAGGCTTAAATTCCATGGTTTGGAGTGCTACAAGGAAGAGTAAGTGAATGGTAAGTTGAACACCAGATTGAGGGTATTTGTGATTGAAGATTGTTTGAATCTAATCAAATTGTAATGGTTGAAGGTTTACCTCTCTACTCTATATCACATATGATCGTGAAAGCAAGACAAAGATCTCAAAATCTCAAACAGATAAATATCACCCAATGCATACAGAAGTAAACAAGACTCTCAAATGCAAACATATCAACAAAGGATGACTTACCTATTACCCACAAATTGAATCAACTCAATCTTTCTAATGTGGTGTGTTTATATACTCAAATAGTTTACTTTTACTGGTTACCTAACTAAGATCTTCTCCCGAGTGATACTTCCCCTCTGCCTAGAGGAATGGAACACACACTTGCATCCACTAACACATATACATGACAACCAATTGTTCATAACAATATGTAGTATACATAAACATCTCCAAAGTTAGAGTAATAATAATTCAATAACCTTTCATTCACATTTATGCAATATTTCACCATGAATAACATCAATTGAGATAACATCAATTCAGATAACATTCATATTGATAACAAGGTACAAGCATAATTTATTCATCTCCAGAATTCACATTACATTGAAATTTACCCTATGCAATAATAGTAAATAGTAACTCTACAATTGGGGTGTAACAGTGTGTGAATGTACAATGTGATGCTTGCAAATATAGGAAAGATAGAGAAGATTGGAAGGTAGGATTAAATGATTGGCTACTTCTCCAAATGTGCAACACATCTAAGATCAAGTGACAAGTGTGTGAGCATGTGTGAAGTATGCATGCAATAGGTGTATCAAAAGGTGAGTAGATGTGTCTCAACCACATGAAGTGAGGCAAAAAGAAAAAAAAACCCCAAGTGGATAATTGACTAGTGTGAATAGTTCATACTAGGAAGTGTGATTAGCTAACTAGTTTGATAATAGCCCTATTTACACTAACAATAAATGGGTGGATAAAGTGAATCTATAAGGGTGTGTGAAAATGAGAACTTAGGATAAGTAATAGATGTATATAAAATGTGTAATAGAGTAGGTATATAACATAAGAAAAGGAACCTATTCTACATAAAATTACTATTTGTTAATATGTTTATGTGCCAAAGCACTCTACTAGGTGGAAGCATAAGACCCTATCTCACTTATGGGTCACTTTCGAAAACATGGCTTTTGGATGGATTACAAAGTAACAAACTTTGATTAGAGGTCATTCATTTGAAGGCCATAGCAAAGCCATGTGAGGCCCAGTGACACTTGACCTTTGCTTAAAGGACCTTTGGGTCACTTCCAAAAATATGAGGTTTTTATAGTTTCCAAAGTGACCACCTTTGATCAAAGCTCCTTCATTTGAATGCCTTATAAATCCATGTGGACATTGCTAACACTTGAACTTTGGTTGAAGGACCTTCAATCAAGGTATGACACATAATGCCACATTAAAACCATTTTATTATACATAATGTCACATAACCTTCAATTAAAGATATTTTAATTGTAGGTGTCAATGTGGCACTTATGTGGCAATCAATCTCTTTCCATTCCACATGTTAGAATTTTGTTGCACAAAAAATATTGATTTATGCCATATTTTCCACATCTAAATGAAGTCATCGTAACATGATATTTTACATGAACATATTCCTTGAAGTAAGCTTTCCAAAAAATGTAGATTTTAATATATTCTATACAATTATTATGTTTATTTTCTATTTTCTAAATTAACATAATTTTATTACCAAACATAAAGACTCATGTTCAACACAAGTGAGAAAATAAGAAACAATGAAAAAATAAAAAAAATACAGCTGCTTTTTGAATTGATATCTTTTTTCAACAAACAAAATCATAACTTGAGTATATAGAAAGATGCATTATAGGGAAATATTTGTCTAAAATATAATTAATATCAATTAAAAATTAATAATAAATAAACTTGTGTGGGCATAATGTTAATGATCTATGTTAAAGAAATTATGAAAATATCTTATTTTTAATTCACCTTATGTATTACAAGATATATTTCTCATTGAAATACTATAAAGTATAATAAATAGTTTACTAGCAATGATTTTTTAAATGTTAAAAATAGATTTAAAATCAACATAGTAAATATACATGTCATTATGCTTTCACCCTTCTCAAAATAGACACAAAACTAAATAAAAGATGATATGGGTATGCAATTTTCATCATTACAAAGTCATTCTTAAAAGTAAGACATATTGAAAATTGAGAAATGATCATAAAGACGCACCAAAAATACATGAATTAATATATAGATTATTAACTTACTTTTTTGTATTTGAAAACTCTTTTTCTAAATGCTTTAATATAGTATATATTTAATATAAACAAAAAGTGTAGCTTTGACATGTCTTATTAATTATATCATAGAAACTTAGTTAATTGACTGAATTCCAAATAAGTACATCAAATCTACATATATAATATGTCTAACCACTAAGTTTATTCCCTAATACCCATCTCACTCTATCTAAAAATAAATAAGAATATAAATAATAAGTAGAGATTTTAAAAACTCTAATTTAATGACATCCAAATTAAGATTCACTTTTTTGATTCACTTGTTACACCTACCCTCGTATATGGGCCAAAGTTAGGAGCCTTACCATGAGAAAGCTAACCAAAACTAAATTAGAAGAGTACTTACTTTCAAATTATGAAACCATCTTCATGTTAAATGATCAATACCTCAAGATATCAAACTCACTAAATTTGGTACTACCACACTCATTATTGGTGTGACCTTTCAAGTCATAACTATGATACATAAGCTTAGATGAATGGTCAATACTTTAGATTTTTTAATACCTGTGCCAAGCATTTAAATCCTCTACACAATTAGCATCACACGTGATCTAATCTAGCTAGTATGTCAAGACTTTTCCTTTGCTAGGTCTTGTAGACATTAACATGGACAAAATTTCTCAACATAATTTTTTAATCGATGCACCAAACCTTTCTACAAAAGAAATAAATAAGAATACCAAAAGATGAGATCCATTGACCATACTTATGATCCAAATAATTAGAGTCTTAAAAATATCTTTTCTTGAAACTTAAACATTAATACAATATATATCTTCACTTTAAAGATGGAATCATTCAACCTCTAGATTACACTAAATAAAATAATCCTCAAACATTATAATTTATTCTTACTACATCACTTTATTATAATCAATTCGAATTTAAAAACTTTTGAAACTTCAAAAAATAATCTCATTTGACCAACTTTTATAAAAATACAGATTACATCTTTATAAAATAATATAATAAAACTTTATTTATGAAAGACAAATACCAAAGAAAAAATGAAAGTAAAGACAATGTTTCAGTTGGTGGGTCTTTCCATTCACTTTTGGCATTGAAAAATACAATCAATACTGCAAAATTTTATTCATTCTAACAGTGGGAAGCAAGTTATGCTCATGTCTGCTCTTGCTTTAAGATGAAAGCAAGCGACATGACAATTATGCGCCCAAAGCTTCAAATCAGGGATGTTCTGCTTAATCAAAAGCTTGTGTGGCTCCCCATAAAAACGTATCATATAATTTTGGTTTCATTGTCGTTATACGCCATATCATTCCTTTAATAAAAGAATTCATTACACTATGATATCACTGTCACCATCAAACTAGGGAGCTTTTTAGTTGAGATTTTTCCTTTGCTGGCTGCATTTGCTACGTGGGTTTACAATTTATACAGTAATTATCTGATTTTTTTCTGGATATTTTGTTGGTTTTTGTCTGTGGTATTTTGGATTCATTCTTGGGTGTTGGTTGCTCATTAGATCATTGTTCTGGTCCATTGATTTGGTGTCAGTTTCTCTATTTGATATTTGTGTTCAGTGTTCGATTCTTCCTGGGCTGCCCTATCTTATTTTGTACTTTTCTCTGATATGCATTTGTCTCCTTTATTATCATTGTAGCCACTAGAATCAAAATTCAACCCAAAAAAAAGGATATATTTTAGGCCACATGGAGGCAAACTACCACAACCTCCTTATACTTGGTGAGGGGGCAAAATACATAGGCAGCTCCCCAATCCACACAACTCAAGGCACCGGCCCTCCTTCACAAAGGGGGGACTACCAAATCATCCACTAACTCTAAAGTGCAACACCTAGGAGGAATAACACAAACATTGGTATTAAGTCTTACCTTGAGTCTAGTTGTTACTTCCACCATGGCCTTGTGAACTCTCTACATGCTATCCATTACCCCATGAATATGCTCGAAGTGACAATTGAAGAATGCATTCACTTGATATTCTACTCTATCTAGATTATTGGGTAGCGGGTAATTTTCTAATGCCCTTAATAACATAGATACACGACTTAGAAATTGAGTGATGTCAAAAACATTTATTTACCCAACTAACAAGAAAGGATCCAAAATTAGCTTTGACATGGCCTTCCCAATGCCATCACATGGGGTGTTGTCCATGCTTTTGGCCAACTCCCAAATCTGCAACACACACAACATCAAGTCTAGGTTTGAGATTTCTCTATACAAATATTCAACAAAACTATTGATCATCTCCTCACCTCCAACATGTTCCATCCTCCTACCTCCCGCACCATTTTTTTATCTCTTCTAGGCCCTACCTCTTACCTTTGCTCTCATCAGAAAAGGAAGCCATTGTTATTTGTGTCAAAAACTAGAGTTGATTACCTTCGTGAACCACTTCCTATATCATATACCTCATATCCTTATGGAATTGGATGCCACCCTCTCAAGTCTTGAAGTTCTTTCTCATAATTTCATTCAATTCAAAGAAATGGTTCCCATAACCGCTTAGCATCACACATAGTTTACCATCAATATAAAGAATACTTCCTACATGTAGATATAAACCAACCCACAATCTACCTAAAGATTTAGAATTAAAAATATATATTAATCTTCACCTTTCTTGACTTACACTTAATTATCTCACCTGTCCATAATACTAACATATGCCCCTTATCATTTGACTATTGATGCTTTTGAGTCTCTAGTTGATGGTTCCTCTTAGGATGATGAGTTTTCTCAGGATGTTGGGTCTCTTTCCATTCTCCTTGTGGTGAATCTTATTCTCATGTGGTTGGTGTGAATCTGAAGAGTCTTGCTCCTTCATCTTCTTTGGCTCCTATGGTGAGTTTCACCAATCTTCTAATCTAATTGTTTAATGCTATGTTTTATTAAAGCTCTTGCTATACTCTCAACTTTAATGCAACATTTGTGTGCTCCTATGATGGTTGATCAATGATTGGCATCTCTAGCTAGATGGTCTTTTGTTTGTATAGCTCCCATGGGTGGGCCCTTGAAGGGGGAGTCCCCCCTTCTCCTAGGACTAGGAACCTAGATGATAACTCCTCTTAGACATTTTTTCAATGGTAGAAGAAAGGTCTTCCCAAATCTATTTGTGAATCACACACTAGAGTGAAGTGTGTGCAATTGAATTGAGTGAGATTTGACGACATTTAGTTTGGATCCCTATTACCTACTCTTTTGTGATGTGCAAATTGGTTGCAATTTTGTTGGTTTTGCTTGACATTTTGGTTGCAATTATCATGGTTTTGTCCCATTTGAGATTTTTTTGTGTATGTTTTGAACTATCTATTTGATATATAAGATTTATTATTCCGTCAAAACTAACTTACCTTAATCAAAACATGTACCTTTTACTAAACTTAAAACTATACAATTTTTTAAATATATCACTCTTTTTTCCAAAATAATTTTAATATCAACTAACTAAACTCATCTCCTCTTTCACATCCTCCTCCTTACTTTAACACTTGAAAATCATAAACTATCATTAAAATACATTGCAACCAATCATTCAAGAAAACTAGAATGATATAGCTTTTATTAAGGAGATGATATTTTCATTTTCTTCTTTCTAAAGAGATAAGGTTTCATATCTATAACCAGGATTAGAAAGGTTTTTTTTGTTCTCACTATTTTTTTGGACGTACATGTTAAAGATGTTTTTGCAACTGTTCTTATAATAGAAAGAAAACAAAAAATTGCCAGAAATCAGTGAGAACAAACCCAATATAAAAATCAACAATTTGACCACAACTACTCTTCAAGCTCTTCCATAATACATTTTTTTATGTTTAAGAGTCTTCGCAAAGACCAAAACTTTAATAGTCTATTCACAAAACAAAAACAGCAAGTTGGGTGTGATTCAGAGCCGTAAATGAATCAAACTGGTGTTTAAAATATCAAGTGATGTGCATAATTATGTTTTACTTAGTATGGAGAATGGGTCAAACTTTCCATAAGCTACGCCGTCATCTGGATTGTTAAATGTGGAATTTACAGTGTCTACTTTCGTCCTCATCAAGGCAAGTTTTTCAACGCCCCTGAGCCTTACACCCAGTCATTCTTCCTTCTCTTCTACCCCAATTCCTCACATTTACGCGTCTTGAGAAGACATTGATATTCAAACCATTGTCTAAAACAATGCCATATAATCATCAATCTTGTAAAGATCTCAGTTATCATGCATACCAATCTAACAAACAAATAATGTCGCCAAGGGGAGATGGCCCAATAGGTGTGTTATTCCCAATACTTCTGATACTACATTTGAGGACCTTTTATTAAAAAAAAAAGTTAGAAATTCAAAAAGTTGTGAAGAAATGGATCAATTTAATAAAATGCATGTACATACTTAGAAATCAGTTTAGGTGAATAAATGAGAGGAGAGTTGAGTTTTTATTATACAGGTAAAATAATTTTTGAAGGATCTTAAAATCTTTTAGAACAAATAACAATTGATATTAAACTCAAACAATAGTACAATTATAGTCAACTTGTCTCACAACAACTCAATAAAAGCAACCAACCCCCAAAAAATCATGGGATCAACAACCTACACAACACCAACCCCTCAATTGATAAATCACACACACAAAATGTGTGGATTAGAAATAGATACATGTTTAGGAAGACCTCTCTTCCTTCTTTGAATAATAGTCCAAGATAAACCATTTTCCAAGTCCTCGGACCGATGGGAGGGGAAAGGAGAATCATCTACTCTTGCCTTGACCTACTCCACTACATGCAAAGAAGAAGAGTGTCTAATCATAAAAGAGATGAGCTATACATAATCCAAAGGCATGCAAGGAACAAGGGTTTCACCAACACACACCTCAAAATAATTAGGCTAAGAAGGAGTGGCAATTATAAGAGGACCAAGAGAAGGCGATCCCTCAAGACAATAAGAAGGTGTTGAAGCTACATTAGCCATAGAAGAACCCACACACTAAAGAGGGCCATCAAGATTTGGGGAAGCAACAAGAGATTCACAATCCTCAAAGTTAGAAAAAAGTGATCAAGATAGGAATTCCCCTGCCAAGTAGTTGAACCCATCAATCAATGGTGAGAGCAGAGAAAATTAGAAGCAAGCTATCCAATAGAAAAAATATATTTTACAACAAAAGTGAATGCCTTCATAATTGAGTAGTTGAGACCAAGGTCTTTCCTTCACCATAAAGATGATATACTGAGGGAGAGTCTTGGAAATGTCAATGTGGACCAAAACACGAGCATAGGTGGTGTGGCCAAAATTTGAAGTAGTATCAATCATAAGAATATGACCAATTGTGTTGCCAATATCCTCAAAGCAAGAGATGCCCCAAAAACGGAAAGGGGGATCTTAGATAATCTAACATGGACAAGCGTGATGTTGAGGGGCTTAAAAAGAAGGTTAAAAAGAAGGAAACCAAGGCTTGAGTGAGAGGAAGGCTACCCCCACACCCATAACCTACCATCCAACATCACATCCTTATTCATAGGAAATTAAAAATTCACAATGAAAAAACCACCAACACAAGGATATAGCTTGATTATATCCTTAGTGAGAGGTTGTTAGGACTTCAAAACCCATTAATGCAAGTTAGGAAGAGAGGGTCACAAATTATTGAATCAACAAGTTGGATTTTTTTTTGCATTGTCAATCATATCTTATCTGTAAATGAGGATAAGGGTGGATCCCAAACACAACAAAGGATTCTTGCAACACATAAGATCAATAGATGGTACCCTTGACCTAACCATGCCTAAAATGACACCCATTTCAAACTAGAAAAGTCATGGGGAATAGCCTTAATAAAAGGAACCATATTAAGAGAGGTCATCACAAATGAAGGGAATGATCCAGTAGCCACACCATGACCATCTAAGACCATCATTTCAAAAGAGATGCCAAATGGGCCATGTAGGCATAAAACAAATGGGCCACTACATTAGATGAAACCCTAAATGGGACGCACAAGCATCTAGAGCCATCAAAATCCCCACAAATGCTTAAGGAAGTAGGGAGAATTAGAAAGACTCATTTGAAACCAACGTAAGGGATTTTGAATTGGTCAAGCATAGAGCCATATTCAGAGTTGTGAAAGGAGATTTAAGTTGATGTCAATAATTTGTAATAATTGAATGTGAGAAATATACTTCGAAAATAAATAAATTTAGAACTTGATAAGTAAAAATGGAATAAATCCTATATGATTTTTAATTTAATGTGTCTCAAAAGTTGGTACTTAGTTAAAAGATTAGAATTTTTTGAAAACCATGTTATAGGCTATGATTATACAAAAATGAACTTGCTTAAGTGACAAATTTGCAACAACAAACTTGACCTAGAAACAATTTATATGTTACTACCCTTTAGTTCATTTGAGGTTCCTTGATTTTTTTCTATGCTTTTTAGTAGATGTACGGGTCAGATATATTGTCATACAACCAAGTTGCAAGGGCCCTTTACCTTAATCAACTCCTTAAGAATAGATAAATTTGAGAAAATAACTCTTTAGTTATGTAAATGCTCCTAGAATGATTGTCTCACACTATTGATTCCTTTTAGAGAAAAAAATGAAATGTGTACATGTAAATGCCTCTTCTTTATCATTTGATTATTAAAATTAATTCATTGAATACCTTTAAATATATTGGCATATCAACATATCACACAATCTTGTGTTTATCAACCTTAAGCAAGAAGAGTAAATCTAGGAAGTCAATTATATTTGAATTTAATAATTCAAATTAGGTCACAATGAGTTTGCATCCATGAGGATGACCTCGTGACTATGAAAAATTTTGCAATGAAAATGAGGCTAAATCATAGTAGATAGTTTATGCATGGAAATAAGTGTGAACATGGAATTGATAAATGAGTGGGTAAGGCAAATGTACAAGCATGTGTGAAAATGAGAAAGAGGATAAGTGGTGGATGTATAGAAAGATGTGTAATAGAGTAGTTGTATAACACAAGACAAGGAACTTGCTTTTGCATAAACTATCATTTATCAATATGTCTATGTATCAAAGCACCCCACCAGTGGAAGAGTAAAATCCCACACATTTGTTGGCCACTTCCAAAGCGACCACCTCTAATCAAAGTTCATTAATTTGAAGGCCTTAGAAGAGCAACATGGACGCCACTAACACTTGACCTTTGGGTCACTTCCAAAAACATGAGTTTTTGATGTCTTCTAAAGTGACCACCATTGATCAAAGCTCCTTCATTTGAATAATATGGCAAGGCCATATGGGCATTGTTAACACTTGACCTTCAGTTGAAATACCTTTGATCAAAGGTCCTTCACTCAAAGGTATATCATGTAATGTCACATAAAAATCATTTTACCATACATAATTTCACATGGCCTTCAATTTAAGGACCTTTGGTTGAAGATATTTCAATCATAGGTGTCTATGTGACACTTATGTAGCAATCAACCTCCCTCCATTCCACATGTTAGGCTTTTGTTGGACAAAAATTGTTGATTTAGGTCATGTTTCTTTTCTATTTTCTAAATCAACATACTTTTATTACCAAACATAAAGACACATTTGACACAAGTAGCAAAATAGCAAACAATAAAAATATAAAAAGGAAGTATTTGTTGTATTGATTTCTTCCTTTCAACAAACAAAAATAATAATTTGGGTATATATAAAAAATGCATAACGAGAAATATGTACCTAAATTATAACTAATCTCAATTAAAATTAATAAAAAAATAAGATTACAACAAAAATGTTTCCTAGACATAATTTTTATGATCTATGTTTAAGAAATTGTGAAAATAACTCATTTCTAACTCAAATTGTGTTATGAAGATATTGATCATTGGAATACTATTAAGTATAATCAAATAATTTATTAACAAATATTAAAAAATAAGAAATTATTTTTAAAAGCTTGTTATTAGATAAATGCATTTGATTCGAGTTATGAACTGGAAGAGGGTTTTGAAAAGACCCCAAAATATTATACATCAATAAAATGCAACAACATGAGACAGGTACCGACTAAGACTAATCACCATGTTCCTTAGGTGTATCATATTTGTCAAATGTGTTCAATAGAGTCCAAAACCAAGGATCATTTTGTTTTAAATGTTCTCCTTACTATGCGATTTGGGATTGCTTATTTTGTCTCTTCAAAGATTAGTATAACTCTCTCCAAACTTTCAAAGCTTACAAGGATCATAGATTTTTGGCTTCTTTTTCAAGAGATGTTTGATCTTTATTAGGATCTAACCAAAGGCTTTGCTTCTACAATGCTCTACACTTGATGATTACCTCTTTCATTTACCTTATTTATTCTTCAAAATTGAATAGAAAGCAAACTAATTACAAACTCATAAATATGATAAGATCATTAAGACATCAAATGATTCATTGAATTGACATTCACTCTTTCTTTTCATTTTTATATTATAGTATACTATAAACCATTTTTTAACTTTTTGTTTCAGTATCGTCATTATTATCATGATTTTAACTGATTCCTGGAACGTACCTCCCTTACTCTAACTAACCAAAATTTTCCATTTAATTTTTCTGATTAATTTCTATATTTTATGAATAATAATTCATGATAACTCCAAATGGTCCGCCCAATTACAAAAAAAAATTAAAGCGGACCATCAATAAATCATCACCTGAAATCGTTTATGACAAAACAGAGTTTCTCTTTGGGATTGTTATTCTGTGCTCTTGTTTCTTGTGTGCCCAAAAAAGCTCAAAGAAAATCCATTAAAAGGACACTGCCTGAATCAAAATAAATCCAATATATTGTCCGCTTTCCAAATGGAGTTGGTTCCTCCGTTAAAACGTTTGAAAAGAAATGAACTAACAGATCACAAAATAGATGGAAGCTTCTTTTTCTTCGATTACTTTCTCCTACACTCATGCTAATGTAGGACTAATCTGGTTTGCAGAGCTCTGAACCAGTCACCACATCATACAAATCAACAAATTTGCATCAATATTTCAATATTTTCCTATATCATATATTAACAATCTGAGCAAAGATGAAGGCATGCCCTGTCTCAGGTAAGCAGACATGTTGCTTACAATCACCATATAAAAACTGAGTCCCGAATGAATGAAGCCTTTTCTGTAAGTCATCCCATAGCACAACAGATGAACAGCCACAAAACATTCTGGCAGGAATCTTTTAGGCTTTGGACTCAAATATCTAAAAATTGCCTTCCTTGGGGAGATCTTTTGTTGATATAATAAATCTCTATAAATATTCAAAGAATCCAAGCAATAAAACCCATCAAAATTACACAGGCATTGCCAACGAAGTGAAGCGTGAAGTTACCTCTGGTGATCAATATACAAGCAACAACTTATTGCCCAGAAAGCTCTGCTCTCTGTGGCTTGCAATGTTGATCATGCAGGTCCAAAAAATAAGGCAAGAATTTATTAATAAATGTATCTATCCCATGGGACTTTTGCATTGGTTTGTAGGTCTTTTCTGTTGCTTACCAGCACTGGAAGGGCAGGGGGAAACAATGGGAGGAAGCATGCAATTATACTGAATGCAGAGTGAAGTGCTGATAGGAAGCTTTGCAGAGGGATTTATAGTAATCTGGGTCAAATAATTGTGCTGCAGATACAGCACTTGAATTCGAGCAGAAAGCAGGCTATCAACAAATTCTCTAGGCACCGCCCCTTTGAAACGATTGTTGTTCAGATAGAGATTCTGCACAGATGCAAAAAATGGTGAAATCTGTCCATTCAACATATTGTAACTGAGATCAACAGTGACTATGTTAACAGCGGCGCTGGGCTGAACAGGGCCTGAAAGGGAGTTCCTCTGCAGCTGCAGAGAGTTAATGTGGAAGCCCAACAGGGAACTGGGTATAATTCCAGTGAATTTATTGAAGCTGAGATCAATGAATGTCAAGGAGCTCAAATGCCCCACATTTTGTATTCCCCCGCTCAACTGGTTATTGGAAAGGGAAAGATATTTCAGAGAAGAAGGCAGAGAAGGCAGGGTGCCCGAAAGGGCATTCTGCTTGAGGTCCAGGCGTAAGAGCGAAGAAGCCCCACTGAGATCAGGCAGGGGCCCCGTAAGTTTATTGCGGGTCACAATAAGATTTGTGATCACAGGAAGCTGACCGAGGCCCTTCGGAATCGAACCCGAGAGTTGGTTATAACTGAGATCAAGCGTCTCCAGCTTCTTCAACGCACTTATACTCGCCGGTATGCTGCCGCTGAGGAAATTCCTACTGATTCCCAAAAACTGAAGCTCCCCCAGTTGCGCAATGGTCTCCGGAATCGGACCCACGAGCTGCCCTGGAACAACAGTGAACTCTACGAGCGAACTGAGAACACCCAATGCGCCGTGAAGTTTGCCTCTCAGTCCAGGCGATCCGGCAGCCGGGTCGCCCAGATTGAGCGTCACGATTTTCTGCGGCTCCGCAGAGCTGCAAAGAATTCCGGGGAATTTACATGGGTCTTTGGAAAAGTCCCAAGCCGATAGATAAGTGGAGCCCGGCATGTCTTGCAAGTTTTTCTTCACCGACTGCAGCGCTAGAAATTCCAGAGGAGCCAGCAATGGCTCCGCCAATTCCACCATTAAAACCAGCACCAGAACCAGCAATCGAATCCTGCTGCTGTCTCCAATGGCCGCCAGCTCCATGTTGGAAAGCCTAAAATGAAAAATGCTTGCTCCTTCCCGGGTTATTTTTATTTCAATGACTTCCGAATTTATCTACTGTAAATAACACACTTTCTTTTCCTTGTCAAACAAGCCAGAGTAAGTTGGGTTGAGTAGATTAAGAAAAAACACAGCTTTCCCATGCAGCGTGAAATCTTTTCTTTTTTTCCCTTTTCTTTTTTCAGACAGTTGAGCTGTCACCAACTACATTACTGTGACGCTCACCGCGAGCTATCCATCATTTCGCAGTCAGTCCGCCACTGACCAGCAGTTTCCAGCTGTGGGCCCAGCGTGGCAGCTGAGTCAG
Organism: Sequoia sempervirens; assembly: GCA_007258455.2. Lineage (NCBI taxonomy): Eukaryota > Viridiplantae > Streptophyta > Pinopsida > Cupressales > Cupressaceae > Sequoia > Sequoia sempervirens. Next base: position 4,734 of record VDFB02173158.1, on the reverse strand, counting down.
CGTACACGTGAGCAGAGACGCAGAGCATGCGTCTGTATTGTCTCGTGTAGGACCCGTTTAAAGGGGTTTACCTTTTAGCTTTATGCTCAGTTTTCAATAATTGCTTTGCTTTGAGATGTTTGTTGCATCTGAAATAAGGTGGGGCTAATTATTTTTGTTTAAGGCCGTGCTTTACTGTAGCTTGCACGTGACGCTTTGATCTAGCCTTTACACGCGGCAAACCAAACCCGAGTTAAGTAACTTGACCAGAGTTGAGTTAAGCTAAGAGACTGACGCAGTGAGGAATCTCAAGGCAGCAAAAGCTTGGTCTCTTGCATTTGTCCATAGGCTATAAAATTTTAGCGTTTGGCTCTGACCTTAACTAGGTTTGTTCTCAATCATAAAATATATTATATTTCTAAACTACTTTTCTTGACCACATCCCTCCTAGGGTGAGGACCATTAATATCTCTCTCTTTTATGAGAATGTTGTTGTAACTCTTCTTTGAAATATGTGTTAATGTCTCATTTAAAATAAATTATTGTGTGTTAAAAATTAACCTTTTTTCTAACAACTTTCTAACCAAATGTTTTGTCTCAACATCACAATTTTTATAGTAAACATTATTGTAAGGGAATAAATCCATCATATCTATAAAATTTGGTCCAATGAATTCGAATTAGAGATTAGGAGTTGGGTCAAACATGTTTATAAATAAGGGTTAAAATTGATAAAGAGAATTAAGTTAGTTTTAGGATTAGATGAAGAATATTATGTTCTAGATGATGTTTTGTGGTTTGTCTTAATGATTAGTATTTAGATATTTATCAAGTAGGTCTTAAAATATTGCAAGATTAATTGTTCTTTGTTTTACGTCAATCATATAATTATGTATTAAATCCTTACACATATAGTTTTAAATTTTTTATGTGAATTTACTTTTTTTTATGACTAATATTTTTTGTGTAAAATTTTTGTAAGTGTGTTTGTCTCTTGTATATGAACATGGTGCCTAGAGACACTATTAGAGCTTGATGTGCTAGGCATGGGAGGTGACTTGCTTTATATTTTTCCAATCTTGGACTAAATGATTTGACACATATTGGAAGACACACCAAGTCAATTGTAGATGCCCAACCTATTCTTGTCATGCAAATGGTGATGCTTAGTGCCCTTGTAATACAAATGTTGAGTGTAGATGTGTTCTCTTGATATAGTCCTAGATGATCAAAATGAATTAGGGCTTCTCCTTTATATAATACCCTAGCCTACAAATTTTAATATTTTATGCTCAAGTTAGTGGTTAACAATTAGTTGGGATTGAGCTAGCATGACTCATGTTTAAATTTGATTTTGGATTGCAATGCCCACTTATTTGCAACAGTTTCAATAACATCACTATGCTTTGATTATAATTTGGAAATATGTCCATTTTATGTTCCTTGTTTTGAAACATTAACATGTTACAATTAATTCATTGGAAGGATTTAGAATACAACTTTGATAATACTAATGACTTATATATGTATGTGAACTATAATGTGATTTGTGTCTAGAGTATCTATACCATGTAAATAATGAGATGTTATAATGTATGTTGCTTTGGCTATTTGCATTGTCATGGATGTATTGTTTTCTTTAGTTTGTAAATAATAGGGTTAAATTAGATCAAATCAATATGATTTAGATCATGTGCAAAATCATATGTTTCTATTTAGGTGTTAAAGAAGAAAGACAACCCTGTGATTGGGCTTGTGAAGCTAAATGTTACCAACACCGAGCTATTGGGTGATTAGGGATCTTCCCTAGAATGTTATTTATGATTATTATGCAATGTCTAAGATGCAATAATATAATAGACTCAAATATATTTATTTGTCCTTATATTAATGTCTAATGCCATGTGTTGATATGTCTCTACGTGCATGTAATATTTAGTCATGTTTTAATGAAACTTATTAAATAAATTAATCCTCAAATTCAACGCCAAGGTCAAAAGGAAGGAATGACAATCATTTAATAAGAAATGATAAGGGTAGAGGAACTACCACCTATCACATGCAAAAGAGGTTGTTAGGTTAATGCCAATAATAAGGAACATATTTGAGGAAATAAGACACTGAAATTGGGTTAGCCAAATGAAAAAAATACAAAGAGAATGTAATCATACTCTTAGTGGCATTATTGGTTTCAAAAGGTAAATTGGATTTCTATGGATATGCTCATTTAAGAAGAAATTTGATATTGGCCTCAAATTCTACATACAACAAGAGTTGTAATGCCCCAAGATTTCACTCAAGACATTAATGGATAAAAAAATGGATGAATAATTTTTTCACATTGTAATTGCAAAACTTACATGTCATAATTACACTAATACACTCTAAGTTTTTTCATGATTTCACAACACAAAAATAGACATAGAGCTCATAGCCAATGCACACACGATTGAATAAGTAGAAGAATAACTATATCATGTGATAAGGTAACCATGATGATGTGATGGGGTAGAGTTCATCTAACTCTAATGATCAAGTTCAAGACCATAACTATCCTCACTCACAAATAGGAAAAGAGGAAAAGGACGGTGCATCAACACATCCCACAACCCCTAAACAACACTTGATCATACATTTGTAAGGATGTAGAAATGACATCTAAGACCTCAATTAACTCACACCAAATACAAGATGTAGGAGATTGATAAATCACAAAGTACTCAAAGTAACATGCAAATCTAGGAGTTAGGAAATGAGGGAAGATCATTAGAAGAAAACTCCATCAACAAAGTTTTTTTAAAAAGTACAGGATGTGCTCATTACCCAAGGATTACCTCTTTTTAGTTATAATAAATTTGGATAATCTAGGTTTGCTTAGGACAAGGAAAGGTCACTTTGGAAATCCTAGGTATAGGTTCACCTCCTTTTTCTAGTTAGGGTCGCTTGAGAGATCCTAACTATTCAAGAATGTTATAGAAGATAATGGGCCTAGCTACAATGTAAACCTAAGAAGCTCTAAAATGGCTCACCAAGTTAATTGAAGGCTCCTAACCACACACTTAACCTTAAGTAACCCTAAGGAGTAACCCTAAGCGCTAAGGATCAACCTTACAAACCACAAAATTGAGGGTACATGGCCTAATACAAGGAATTACTAGGACCAAACAAGACTCTAGCCACCTAACCAAAAATAAGGTGTATCTACCTCAACGAGCATGTTATTTAATGGTAGGGTTCACCAATTAATGTATTTAGTATTATGTTTTCCATTGACATGATAATAAACGAAAAACACCATAAATCATTTGAACTCTTAAGTCACTCAACCAAGAATAATTAATTTCATACCTCATTTCAAGAAAGAATGAATGAGAAACCATTACAACTAAATCATAGGCTTGAGAAAAGCATGCATTCTACAAACAAAATCTACTTAAATTAGAATATAAGGATAGCATATCATCATCTATGATTTCCATTCCAAACACCAAAGAAAACTAAATTGAAGCATCATAGTTTTGAGACTTAATAAATCATGCTAACACCCTTACAAAATGATATGCAAAAATCAACTATAACAATGCCAAGGAATCATTTTATAAATTTATATCATCCCTAACATGGATGGATCATTCCCAATATGAGATATTTCAATGATATGTAAATAATTACCTATTACAATGGTTGTAAGAACTCAAATTATGATATTTCCAAGAACCTAAAAAAAAGAGATGCATATTCTAATGACATAAGGTTCTAGCATGCTCTCCAACATGAACATCCTCAAAAAATTCTAGCAACAATAGTGGTTCAACACCACCCAACCATGTGAAAATCATAGGAACACCCCTCTTTACTAGGAGACAATTGATTGGGTACCAAAGACACTCATGAAAAACATGGATACATGACAATGCACATGAAAATCATGTTTCTACAAGTATACCAAATAATATACATGATATGTTGTAAAAGTGAAACCTGAGGTTTTCACTAGGATTGGCCACATTTCACTAACATAACATTGGAATTCATATTGGAAAAAGGCATGAGATTAACTTACACCCTAGAAGATGAGTCAATCAACCCTTGGATTTGAATGGGGTCTTTCTAGGGGTTTAAAATAGGTTTTTGATTAAATGCAATGATGCAACTAGCTAACAATGAAAATTCACTAAAATGAAAATATACAATTTGGAAATTGATAGACAAATTTAATGACCAGAAATAGACAGTATACTTGTGTGCATCTATGATTTGAAAGATTTGACTAGACAAGGCCACCTAGGGCACCCTTGTCTAGAGATCTGAAATTGAATTCTTCTTTCACAACCCGTAGGTCCCCAATTAGAGGCTTTTTCCTTTCAAATCTTCGTTTGTTGTTGAGATAACTGAGTTTTTGTATCTTTTCAAGTTGTAGGGTTTGAATACTTCAATAACAAAATGATCTTCAATCTTCCTCCAATCTTCTTCAGATCTATAACCTGTACATTCAAAGAGAGAGAGGAAGTGTTGTGCTATATAGGGGCTTTCCTTGATCAAAACTTGTGTTGGTATTTTTACCTCCACGATGGAAAATTTGATGAAAGAGAGATTATCCTTTTGAGGGATAAAGACTAAATGAGAATAGAGTAATGAATCAAAAATTGGCTACAACACACCACTCAAATCTAGTTTCCTTGAAGGACTGAAGTCATGCACATCTCATCAATGCCTGATTGCAATTTGGCTTGAAGACCTACAAGTGTTAGTCCT
>VDFB02173156.1:0-20998 GCA_007258455.2 Sequoia sempervirens | reverse complement strand
ATTTCGTAAATTACTAATTCAATAATTGAGAGTAGCATTAAGGCTATTGGTCTTCTTTAGTAAATATAGTACAATAATTGTTTAAGTTATCATATTTGAGTTATGAAAAAAATTCCTTGTGCTAAAGAATATTGCATCGATTTCTGTGGAAGAGTTGGAGTTTAGAATTTCCTAACAACTTAGTTAAGCCGCAAGACTTGGTTAACATGGAAAGGAAATGATATAAAATGTGGCATTGGATGTTGACCTAAGGTAGCTATCAATAATAGTGGTTTGATTATACTTTAATCATAACGATGGATTATACAAACTATATTTGAGAATGTTATCAATTTATTTTAAAAATTGATGTCACTTTTCAATGTTTTAGAATTATTAGTTGGTGATGATAATATAAAATTTCTAATGAAAATTGAGAGGATGGTTCACATTGGGCTCACCAAAATGTAGAGGAATTTTTCTACCTTCAAGACAAAGGGGTCTTGTGAAGAAAATGGCCCTCAAATACCTCAAGGAAGAAATCTCAAGTGACAAAAGGGGAAAGATAAGGGATTTTGTTTATATTTTAGGTTTTATGATGAATTGAGAGATAAGAGTTTTAGAGGCCAAAAGAGCAGGCTTTAGAGGTCCTATGAGAAAACTAACAAACTATCATCTAAGGAAAACAACATGAAACATGGACATCCCCATGGTGCACTATTGTCTTATATGGTCTAAAAATAGAATTTGTTGAGAAGGAGAACAAAGAGCCAACTAACTATTTGGCAACTAAAATTTGGGAAGTGTGTTAAACTAGCAAAATAATAGAGATAATAGAAAAGGAAATAACTTGCATAGATTAAACAAATTGAAATGAAATGTTTAGATGAAAAAGAAGAGAGGCACTCATAACAGGTCGACATAATGAATCTTCCCACAATGCTCCAACTTTAAGACCCACAAAAACTTAAATGGGAAAAAAAATTGGGTTGTTTTAGGGGCTTGCTTGAGTCAAACCCCCATGTAGATGTTCGCCACTCCACGAACAACTAGATAGATAGATAGATGAAAAATAGACAAGATGAAATACATAGATATTCATGATAAAGATGTAAATAGATAAGTCAGAACAACAACATGCTATTATGATAAATTATAATTCAATAAAAAAGGATGTAGTTACCCTCCCTTTAGTAGGCTAGTGATGCTTGAGGAGAGTATGCATCACCCGAGAAGTGTCAAAAGAACTAAAGTGTTGGTATAGAGAGAAAGAGAGAAAGAAAGCGTGATATATTGAGAAAATGAGAGCTAAAGATAAAGAAAAATGAACAAGATTGAGTGATAGATCAAATAGCATGAATACCTTGGCAAAAGTGGAGGTTTGAAATGGATATAATGCGTAAAAGTATAAATTGTTGTTACACTTTTATAAAAGAAACAACCAACACTTGTCAACTTTTAAACGTGAACCTCTAAAAAGTGACATATATGTTTTTAATTTTGAAATGATATAAACTAATAAAATATTTATTTTAAGCATATTTATATTGTATTTTTTTATAAAAAAAAAGTTAATATACTTTTTTATAAAATGACAATATAATTTAGTTGTTGAAAACTTGCTGAAAAATTAAGTTACTTGAGACATCAATCTTTATATAGTATATTTTAATTTTTTTGCTTCAAGTTTTTTGTGCGTATTTATAACTTGAAACATTAGTGCATGAGTATATTTTAAAAAAAAATTGATAAATATATATTTTTAAACAAATATTAAAATGAGTGTGTATTAAAACATAGATGTTTCAATTTGACATAAACTTCCATATTACCTATTTATTTATAATAGAAAAAAATGCCATCTTGATATAGATTGTTTTATCTAGTGCATCAGATATTATCAATTTGGTTTAACAAGTTTTGCTATTTTTCCTTTATATGGTGTAGTGTAGAAAAATGCATCCCTTTACATTTTCACACTTGTTTGGGTCCTTGTGAACTAAATGGACTTAATTTTGCCTTACTTAGGGTGAACATGTAAAGTGTTTTCTTACACTTTCACACTAGGATTTTATTAATTATTTGGGCTTCCTTTATGCTTTAATTGGCCTTATTTTGCATCCACAAGCCTCATTTAATGCATATTTCCAAGGATAATCCTAACATACATCAATTGACCAATCATATATTAATGATTTTAGATTATATGGCCCAAATTTAGTGATCTGGGACTCATACACCACCTTGGGAATATAGGTTCCAACTAGGTTTCAAGGCATAAATCTGAACTTAATGTAAAATTAAACATTTATTGAAATTTGTGTCCCAAGCCTAGCCTAATGGGACTCATATGCCACAACTGGCATATGATTCCCACTTACTTGGACCTGATTTGAATTCAAATTCTTGGTAGTATTTTATTCTCCTAGATGTGATGTCAGTTTGTAGTGTTGTAATTTCAAGAAATTTGGCATAAACAAATATAAATACAAGGTTATTCCACTCATTTTCACCTATCAAGCTTACAAGTCATCAAGTTATCATAAGAGCATTTACAAGAGCATTCGAGAGCATTCAAGAGTTATTATCAAGCATTTTGGAGAATCATTCAAGTATCAAACATCATGTCAAAGTCATCATGCATCATGTTTATTTTTTAGCTAACAATTGTGATGTAGGGTTTTATTATCGAAGCAAGTGTTCAACTCAAGATCTATATCATTCAAGCAAGATTCAAGATCTACATTCATGCTAGTCATTACATATAATATTGTAGCCTTTTGTTCAAGGGTTTGGTGAGTTGAAAAATTGCATATTTGTTCATTCATCATTCCTTCATTACACTTCTATTCATTTCAAGGTTTGATTTCCAAAATGGGGTGTGACAAAGGAAAACCCCTATCCACTAACAAAAAAAAATTCCTTTCTTCGATGTGTGATTTGTAGATTTATGTTGAAGATCCATTGAAGAGAAAGATTGGAGAAAAGTTGTCAAGTTGTCAAAGTTCTCACCTTACTTTCAAGATCACATAAAGTCATTTATAGAGAAAAATTCAGTGTTATAGAACTAGAGATTCCACATGAGGGAAGCTACAGGAAAGCATTAGAGTATATCAGAGTTTCAGAGCAACCCTAATATTGGGACTAAATCACCACTTGTAGTGTATGAGTCCCAATATACCTATTTTCAGACATTTTATGTAGATTATGATTTAGTAGTTCCAAATTCTAGTTCCAGCTTGAAACCCTAAAATGGGACTAAATCACCCCTATCGATGTATGAGTACTAGTATGCATCAAAAAACATAATTTCTAGGATTCCAGGTCTTCATTCAATCCTCTTCAGTTTCTAGGTCCACCTCTATACTTTCTTAGTATTTTATTTTGCATTTTTTTTTCATTGCCTAATCTAGTTAGGTTTTTCTTGTTACATTCATTTCTTATCTTTCCAAGCCCTAGCTTGGTGGTGAACCCCTTTTTGGTGTAGGGTCACCAGGACCTTATTTTTCATATTTTTTGTAATTTTGGTTTTAGGTTGTTTGGTGTGTTTAGGAGTTTTCTAGGGTCATTCATGACCATGTAAATTCATGTAATCCACTTTAGTGTGCTTAGAGGGTCGTTGATTTAAAATTGCAAAAAGTTGCCTAATGTGCAAGAAAAGTTGTCATGCATTTTTAGCAAGTTTTCAAAAATCAAGTAACTATTACATGCAATCAATAAAATGGTTCCTAATCATTTGAATCAGTTGTAATGAAATAAAAAGACACCCTCCAAGTCAAAAAAGTGTGTTCATAAACTAATTTTGAAATTTAGTGAAGGAAAGAAGTTGATTTTATGTTATTGTTTCAATCATTTATGTTGTTTTGTATGGTCTATATGGGCCACCAATTCCTTTGTAATCTGATGTATCTTGTGTGCATGTGAATATAGAAAATTTTACTTTTTGTTTTATAGATTTTTATCAAGCAAATCAAAAGTTATTGTAATGTCACATCAGGTGGGTAGAAACCCTACCTAGGGTAAATAGTGAACAAATAAAATCATCTAGAATGCCTTTCCACCAGTGGGAAATACAAAAAATGGGTGGAGAGGCTTTTTTTCATGTGGTTTATCATATTCCTAAGTTGCAGGGGCTAGAGATAAGGTTTGCACATGCAAAAGTTCACCAATAATCTGATATTTGATGTATCAGACAGTGTGTTGATAAAAACCAAGAAGGAATACATGAATCAAGGATTGAAACTTGTTTGTTTTCCATTAGAATTGGTAGTAGAATGTAGTAAGAGGTTTGTAGACCTAATACAAGAGTCTTGAACATCTATTTGAAGGATTGGAAGGGAATTAATGTGACTATCCCAAGAGGACATATTAGGTAGTTTAACGTTGAAAGTTGCCTAGATTTAATGTTGTAATGTGGACAATACATTCACATTAGGTCTTCGACCCTTGTGAATCCTTAAGACTTGTAGGTTGTTTTGTAAAGGTGTTGTGAAGTGTTGTAACCCAATTTCACACTTGTCTAGGATCCTTTCACCATAATTCACCTAAATAACTCCTTTGTATCACTTACCAAGCCTTATTTCAAAGTGTTGTAAAGAGTTGTGAAAAACTCTCATTCTTTTCTAGACTTTTCATCACTAATTCAACCCTTTCTCATGTTCAAATGACCCCTTAATACACTTTTTGGTCCCATTTAAGTGTGTTTTTGAGGATATTACTATTGGAAAACATTTAATTCCCTATAATTCCTGACACCCACTTAATTTTCTTAAGTGGGACTATGTCGCCAATAGGGGCGACTTAGTCCTTTTTGGCTCAAAACTCAAACTTATTTTAAATTTCTAGCGGGATTTTGTCCTCTAACCCTTGAGGTTGGCCTCTGATATGTTATATTCAAGAAATTTAGTAAGAATAAGTAAAAATATGGGTTTTTCTCCTCATTTTTCATCTCCTACAATCTTCTAATCTCTTGCACTCTTTAAGCATTCAATCTTACAAGCTTTGAAGAAATCTAAGCACAATCAAGTCATCCATTAGAGCACTTCATTGCATAATTTCATATTTCTACATCAAGGGTTTGGTAAGTCTATGACATTGCATGTTGTTTATTTATCATTCTCTTCATATTTCATTTCAATATCTAGGGTTTGATTACCAAAGTGGGATTTGACCAAGGCAAATCCCTATACTCTAACCCTTAACCATTTTTCCCTCTTTGCATGTGTGTTTGCAGACTTTGTAGGTAGATTTGTCAAAGAAATAGGTGTTGAAAAGTGGTCAAGAAGTCATCAAAGATATTAAAATCCACATAACCCTAATTCAAGCTTGGAGATAATTTTCTATCCCATTTTCCGCATAATCAAGACCAGACACCTGTCAAAAATACAAGTGCTGACCTAAAGCTATACGATATTGTCCCAAGATTCACAGAATCTGTAGGTAGAATAAGTCACCACTAGTGGGGGATTAGTCCCACTACTAGGATTCAAAAGTGGTTTTATATTTTTGGATACCCATTTGGTAGATTCCTATTCCAATAAGTTTTTCCTAAAATTGGGATTAAGTCGCCTAGCTTGGCGTAAGTGTCACATTCAACATTTTCAGTCAAATTTTCAGGATTCAAGAATCTCTCCACTTCATATTTCAGAGTCCAGGTGTACCTCTCCAGTTCTATTCAATTATTTTATCATTTACTTTTATTTTTAGGTGTTTATGCATATAATAGTGTGTTTTCCAACATTTCACATTTCTTAGGTTTTGCATCATTAAATCATTTTATTTTCAGATCAGTGCATTAGTATATCATAATTAGAAATATTACATTTCATTTACATTAATCTTGAGTGTAGAAATTTTCATTTTAGACCCCATCCCTTTCTCATTTTAGGTGAAAAACCCTAGAAGGAGCTAAAGCAGTTGGGCAATCCAAAATCATTGTCCACATTTTTTTGAACTTGACTTTTTGAACATATTCACTTTTGATTTTAAGTGCATCCTAGGTTTCACTTACATTTCATTAGATATTGCATTGATTAAATTGCATCCTAGGGTTTTCAAAATTGCATTAGTAAAAAGCTCAAATAACTTGCATTTTTGTATCATTTTTGCATTGAAAATTTAAAAAAAAAATCTGCATTTTAATACTATATAGTTGCATCTATGCATCTGAAAGACATAAAATTGCATTCAAAATTTTTGAAAAATATTTAAAAAATCATCACTCGGTGACTTAGTCCTCCTGCACATTTTCCACTATAATTTCTTGTAATTTCTAGGTATTTTCTATACTTCTATTTTTTGTTACTGCATTCTTGTTACAGTTTACAAAATTTCAATTATTTGCATTTTATTACTCCTATATTGCATTGCATTTTCATCCATCCCACCTCTTGTAGTATTTGTATAAGTGTTTGGTGCCCTATTGATAATACTTTAGTGAGAAGAAGTTCCCGACTCATGGCATCATGTGATAACACACTTGTTGTGGACCTTGGGTTGTCTCTAGCTACTACTCCTAGTATGGAAAATGGTGCATTAGGAATGGATACTACCACTAGTACACCTTTACCTTCACATACAATGAATGTTGAAACATAAAATTTCCACATTCCACAAGATAAATTCATTAGCATTCATGAGGATTTAACATATTTGCAAAAAAACTTGTCTCTTGAAAACATTTCCACCACTGCAATTTCTACTATAGACAACATCCATCGAATGCTTGAAAGTGATGAGGGCTTAGATGTTATGAATTTTTTTTTTAAGATATACCAAAAACATGCCTCTAACACATCTCAACCAACAAAAACTATGGTTAACCAAGGAGGATCTCACATTCCTCCTCCTTCAACCGTAGCGTCCATACCTACCTATACCACTCCTCAAGTTATAAGAACAATGCAACAAGTTAGTCAGGTGACTCCTTGTTTCACTATTACAACTAGCATTCCTAGTTCTTTTGTGGCATTACATGTTCCATTCTCCACTACCTTCACCCCTATTAGTGTACCCTTCACTTGTCTCAACATTACATATACTCCATCACCATTCTCTCTTCCACCTCATACCACTTACACTAACCCTCTCATTACACAACTCTTCCAAACTATTTCCTCCATTCAACAACATATATCTACCATAAACCAAAACTAAATTGCACCACCCGCCTTCTATGTTTGTAGTAGCCCATTATCTTTGGAAATCTTATGAACACTGATGCCACAAGGAATTGAGATGCCTAGGTTTGAGAAGTACGGAGGCAATGGAGGCCCTACTAATCATGTGAATGCCTATACCACCTTATGCATTGATTTTTTCCTTGACGATAAACTGTTAGCTAAACTATTTCCTAGGACTTTAAAGGATACTACCTTGGAGTGGTTTTCCTCTTTACCCAATCATTCAGTTCATTCATTTAATGAACTTTTTTATTCCTTTATAAGTCATTTCCAAGTCCATATGACTCCCAAAAAGATAATGGCTAATTTAATGAGGTGTAAAAAACATGTGAATGAAAAAGTAACTAATTTCATGTCATTCTATCAGTCACTCTATTCTTAAGTAGATGTCAAGGTTCCTGATTCACATCTCTAAAAGATATTTATTGAAAACTTGCAAAATCACTTTTAGGATAAATTTACCATGATTAAATTTCCTTCTTTCCTACACTTATGCACAACCCTTTGTGATTATCACAATTCAGTTAGTAGTCACAATGCAAAGTCCACTTCAAACAATTCACAACCATTTCGCAAACCAAACAAAGTGTTTTACAAATCAACCTCGCTCCTCAACATCCACCTCAACCTTTCAACAACCAAGTAGCCACTATTAAAACCGTGATACCTTACAGTTATGGAGATCCAAAATGATAGTTTACATCATTACTAGACACTCTTCATAACACCATGACCCAACTTATACAACAACAAATGATTTCTTTACCTCTTGTTAAACCATTAGATACAACTAAACCATTGACTCCAACCTTTCAACCTAACGCTTATTGACATTATCATAAACAAAAAAAACATGACACATAACAATGTAAGCATATTAAACATATAGTGCAAGACCTCATTGATTCTAGCCATCTATCCATTTCAAATGTTAATGCAAAATGCAATACATCTATTGCCCCACACAATCAAAATTTGCAAATTCTTACCAATCCCATGCCTAAACATAACATGTGATTTTTCAAAGCCAGTGAAACTCAAAACAATGATGTGATGATTGTACATCCTAATCCTATTCCACATACACCCTCTATTAATCCTATGGATGAAATGGTGGGAGTGGTAGATGTTATCCCTCGTAAGGGCCAAACTAAGAAGAATATTGATATTAATTTCTCTTCTAAATATATTCTTTCGAATCATCCCAATGGTCCTCTCTACATAGTCAGACACATTTATGAAAAGCCCACTAATGGGATATTTATAGATCCCGTCTATGGTGACAATGTGATCATTGAGGAATTTTTAGTCTTACATGATCTTTATCAAGATAACTATGACAAACCAAGAGCATGGATCAAAACACATAATGGCTTTGCATGCCCTATGATTGGATCAATCATTCTTCCATTACAAATAGGACCTAAGAAACAAGATGTTACATTTTCTATCATTCCATAATCAAATTAGTTTCGTTTGCAGCCAGGCCATCCATGGCTTCACTTGATGAAATTTGTTCCTTCAATCATACACAAATGATTAAAGTTTCTACATGGCAATGACACATTCACTATCCACCATACTAGCTTTAACCCTTTCTCTTCTAAAGTAAATTTCACCTTAGAAGCCTTTTGGCCAGAGCCCATGGAGCCCATCACACCTCACAAAGACTTCTTTTTCATTGCCTATCAAAAGTTTAAAGCAAAGAAAATTGTAAAATTGTCCCTCCGTAATCAATCCTCATCTGTTTTCGCTACTCCTATCATAGATGATACCATGCTTCAACCTGAATCTAAACCTAAACAAACAATGCACCATCATGAGCAACCAACAATAATCACTTCACCTTTATCATCTAAATGCCAAAGAGATAATTAAATCAACCCCATCAAGCCTCCTCACATAAAACAAGTGTATAAAGCAAAAGAGAAAGTGATTGACCCATCTCCTTCAGTTCCTTCCATTCTTCCCCCTCAGGACAAAAAGGAGCCTTTGGTGGATCAACTTTCTCTTACGCCCACACAACTTCAAAATAGAATCAAAAGAAACTATGGTGCTAGGGAACATAGATATCGTCATCGCCTCCTTTCTCATCAATTTCAAACTGAACAAAATAAAGAAAATCAACCTCTGCCTTTGACTGAAGTAATATCTGATAACCCTCCTCCTGAATTGTAACAAAATGATCCAATACAACAACCCCAACCCTCATTGGAAATTACCATTTGTCTCCTCATTGTGATTAATCTGGATGATGATGATGATGAGGAGATCTCTAAAATAGATGAAGAGGTGCATAATGATTTAAATTCTTTATTTTCCTCTTCCATGGGATTAAATGAGAAATCTCTCACACCAAGTGAAGAACCTAGTACTTCCCCTAGTTCAGCATTTGCAATTCTTCCTTTGAACAGTCAACCTCCCTCGCAATATACTAAACATGATTGGGAGGCAGATGAAATGTTACATGGTTGATTTTCATTCGTCTCACTAACCTTTTGTATTTTTCTTTTATTTTCTTTTTCTTCTTTTCTATATGTGTGTATCATGTTCTCCTATGATTTGACATTTGATGTTTTATCTCTCTTTGTGCCCTTCCTCTATTTGTACCCCTATTCTTCTATATGTCATACATTTTCATTTCCTTTTTTCTTTTGTTTTGTGTTTTCCTTTTGGAGATGATACAAATCGTTGAGATGACCTATGTCTCTTCCATCTTTACCCAAAAGGTCCCTTTCCTTTTTCTTTTTTTTTTGTTTTCCTTTTGGGGATGACAGAAAGAATTGAGACGACCTATGTCTCTTCCATGTTGACCCAAAGGTCCCTTTTCCTTTCTTTTTCACTTTTTTTTGTGTTTTCCTTTTGGGGATAATGCAAGGCATTGAGACTGAAATGTCTCATTCATGTTGACCCAGAAGCTTTTCCTTTTCTTTTTCCTTTTCAGTTTCTTTTCGCTTGTGTTTCTCCTTTTGGGGACAATGCAAGGCATTGAGACCACAATGTCTCTTCCATGTTGACCCAAAATGGACTTTTTTTTCTTTTTTTTTTGGTCTCTTTCTGTTATTCTTCAGTTCTATGTATTTGGGGAATGATGACAGTTCCAAGATCTTTCATAAAAAAATAGCAGCAACAAACATACTAACCCCAAATCCATAGATCCCTTATGTGTTTTGTGTGTTCCTTTTAGGGGGAAACTCCCCCTTTCTTTTTTGTTACTTTTTGATTTGCATGATATAGCCTTACTCGGAAACATATGACTTGGAATTTAGGGGCTTTCCAATTTGGCTCTCTTATCTTGTTTTCTTTCTTCATTTTTCATTTTCTACTTTAAAGTAATTGCTCACAGAACAGTGTGTAGCAATTCCTTTAAAGTGGGGGCATACATTGGCATTATTCATTTTTCACTTTTCCTTTTCTTGGTTCCTAGTGCAGCCTTGTTACTTCATACGATGCATTTGTCACTTCGTGGATGACATTGGGTATGATTTCCTTCATAAGAGTGATCTATCTTAGCATATTAGATTCCTCTTAGTGGCCTGATGCAACACATTATACCCCCTAAGCTGTGAATTTTATATTCTTTGATTGGTCCTCTCTGGGAGACATTAGACACAATTTTCCCTAAGTTATAGACCTCACATGAACTTAGCAAGACTCATTTGAACATTTTATTTTTCATTTACATGGCCACCTTGCATAGCACAGCTTGCATTCTTGTGGTACCTTTGCATTTGTTCATGAGTTCTAAGCAGACAAAGCTTTGCTTGTCTCATGAAGCACAAAACAACATTATCTTTGTGGTGCCTTATTAAATTTATCAGGAGGTATAACTTTGATATGGTTGAGCAGGAAGCCCATTCCATGACACAACTTTCCCCATAGTCACCTTTTGGGATTTCTCACCCCGCGGACAACCAAAAGTTCCATGGCCCCTAAGTGAGTATGTTGTGGATTTCTCACCCCGTAGACAACTAGAAGTTTTTTGGCCCTAGAGTGAGTATGTTTGGGCCTTCTCACCCAATGGACAGTCATGAGTTCCATCACCCCAGAGTGAGTACACATTTATTTTTCCAAAAAAATAGCCTAGATCTAATCCACAACGGTCTAGAAATACGATCAAATCTTTCTTTCATCCCTTCTCATCATCATGTGTGTTCCTTTGCGCTTATGTTTGGTTTGCTATAAGATTGTAATCCTGGGGGCTTGATCAACCCTCTTGATTATTGTTGCCTCATCTTATCAACATTTGTGCATTAGGATCCCTCTTGATGTGCATGTTGGGCTACTTTAGCGAGAGTTTGAAGCAAGCTCATCCTCTCACTAAAGTGGGGACTTAATGTGTCACCAAAAAAAATGTATAGTTGACATTTTTCTACTCACTAGAGGCCCTCCTAGTGGAACTTGGCTTGATTTTTCCTAGATTTAATGTCGTAATGTGGCCAACACATTCACTTTAGGTCTTGGACCCTGAATCATTAAGAATTCTAGGTTGTCTTGCAAAGGTGTTGTGAAGTGTTGTAATCCACTTTCACACTTTTCTAGGACCCTTTCATCATAATTCACCTAAACATCTCCTTTTTATCACTTACCAAGTCTTATTTCAAACTATTGTAAAGAGTTGTAACAAACTCTCATGCTTTTCTAGACTTTTCATCACTAATTCAACCCTTTCTCATGTTTAAATGACCACTTAATACACTTTTCGGGCCCCCTTAAGTGTGTTTTTGAGGATATTCCCGTTGGAAAAAATTTAATCCCCTATAATTTCTGACAGCCACTTAATTTTCTTAAGTGGGACTAAGTTTCCAATAGGGGTGACTTAATCCTTTTTGGCATAAAAATAAAAATTATTTCAAAATTCTAGCGAGATTTTGTCCTGTAACCCTTGAGGTCAGCCTGTGATGTGTTATTTTCGGTAAATTTAGTAAGAATAAGTATAAATGAGGGGTTTTCTCCTCATTTTCCATCTCCTACAGTCTTTCTAATCTCTCGTACTCATTAAGCATTCAATCTTACAAGCATTGAAGCAATCTAAGCATAATCAAGTCATCCATTGGAGCACTTCATTGCATCTCTTCATATTTTTACATCAAGGGTTTGGTAAGTCTATGACATTGCATGTTGTTTATTTATCATTCTCTTCATTTTCATTTTATTACCTAGGGTTTGATTACCAAAGTGGGATTTGACAAAGGAAAATCCCTATACTCTAACCCTTAACCATTTTTCCCTCTTTACATGTGTGTTTACAGACTTTGTAGGTAGATTTTTCAAAGAAATAGGTGTTGAAAAGTGGTCAAGAAGTCATCAAATCTATTCAAATCAGCATAACCCTAATTCAAGCTTGGAGACACTTTTTTATCCCGTTTTCTATAGGATCAAGACTAGACACCTGTCAGAAAAGCAACTTGTGTAGACTTGAAGCTACAGGATCCTGTCCTGAGATTTTTGAAATCTGCAAGTGGACTAAGTCACTACTAGTGGTGGATTAGTCCCACTGTTAGGCCTGAAATGTGGTTTTTGCATCTTTGGATACGCATTTGGTAGATTCATGTTTCGGCAAGTTTTTCTTGAAACTGGGACTAAGTTGCCCAGCCTGGCGTAAGTGTCATAGTCAAAATTTTCAATTAATTTTTCAAGATTCCAGAATCTCTCCACTTCATATTTCAAATTCCAGGTGCACCTCTCAAGTTTTGTTCAGTTATTTTATCATTTACTTGCATTTTTAGGTTTTTTTGCATATAACAGTGTGTTTTCTAGCATTTCACATTTCATATGTTTTGCATCATTAAATATTTTTATTTTCATATCAGTGCATTAGTATATCATAATTAGACATATTACATTTCATTTACATTAATCTTGAGTGTAGATATTTGCATTTTGGACCCCTTCCTTTTCTCCTTTTAGGTGAAAAACCCTTGAAGGAGCTAAAGTAGTTGGGCAATCCAAAATCATTATCCACATTTTTTCCCACACTGTTGTAGCTCCTTCTAGGGTTTTCTCCTAAAAGGAGCTAAGGTAGTGTGGGCAATCCAAAATTAGTGTCCAAAAAAATAATGGATGAATACTATATTTGGGAGTACAAATAATGTCACACTCAACCTTCAACATGTTGAGTGCTTCATACTAGTATTTATCCTTTGTGTTGTCTATAATGGTAGTGGTTAGAACAACATCCTCTAGGTTTTCTCCATTTTTCTTTGTGATATTCCTAATCTTAGTTTTTCTAGAAACAATGTTGAAGATAGCCCTATACATGATCCCCTAAATAATTGCAGTGATTTTACCTATAACCTCTTCCAAAGCAACAATGTTATCTTTCATGCTAGCTTGATCTTCATCTAATTTATCTCTCATAATGCCACTTTGTAGTTCCCTTATTTTCTCATGTAAACTTGGCAAAGGCCCTGAGTCTCTTTGTCTCTTCCATAGAACTACAAATCCTCATTTATGTTATCCTTATCTTTCTCCCTCTCCAAATCATGATCTTTCATTTCATCTTCCTTAATTTCCTCAAAGATTTCCTCCTCATTGTGTTCCTCTTCTTCCTCCATGCTAATTTCTTCACCTACCTCTTCTTGTTCAATATCGTCCACTCATTCCTCATTGTAGTCAAGGAGAAACTCTTTATTAGAAGATACAAAACCTACTTCAAATATTAGAAGATATTATAAAATATTTCAATAACATCAAAAAAATAGAAGAAATTAGATCAAATGAAATAACCTAGTTAATCACTAGCACTTTTATCAATAAAATTCATCTCAAGAATGACTTGTTAGGGAAATGAGACATCTATTAAAACCATTTAATTATTTTTTACTAATTTTTTATAAAAAATGGCATTCCAATATTTTTTAATATGATCTATCATTTGGAGGGAGGCGGTTAACATGCATAACTTGAAGGAGTTAATATTTAAAAACCCAATATCTTCTTATAATTTTAATTTTCTTTAGGTTTTATTGATACAAATAGATTTTTCATTCGATATTTAAACTTCACTTACCAAATGGGGAGTGAAAAATATTCCAAAAATTGGAGTTGTATAGAATAAAAAAAAAATCTATAATTGAGAGGGACAAATTCCTTGTATGATAGGGATTTTAGGTCTTTTTATACTTTTAACTAAAAATATCAAAGGGAAATTAAATAATTATGAAAATATACTTTTTTATGAAAGTTCAATATATTGTATATGAATACTAGCTTGAATTTCCTTGATTTGTTATGAAATAAATATAATTTATTTTACCACTAAAAAAAAAACTAGATTTCTATACTTCTATCAAAAAATTTGCCTTGATATATTTTATGCTACAATAGTATTTGAAGGAAATATAATATAAAAATCTTAATATATGAGGAGATAAAAGAAAAATAATTATATTTAAAATAAACATGGAAATATGATTCCATTTTTTCAAATTGATTTTCTATCACAAAAAAAATTGAATACAATTTCTTTCAAAGTTCGGCTATTTTTCCATGTTTACAAAATGTGAGTGATTATTTTTAAAAAAGGAAAAGAAATCACAAATTAAATTATCAATTTCTGATACAAAAATAATAATATGTATATAATACAATAACACAATCATATAAAAAATTTCTATTGTTTTTTAAATTTTTACAACTATAAAACCCCTTATACAAAATTATGACTCAAAAGTCCTCTCTACATTCTAAAACATTGCATATATGTTTTATTGTCTTATAATATATAATTTAAATTTCCTAAGGAAAAAGAGAACATTAGTTTTCCTACTAAGCCAACATGTCATCTCATTCCACTTCAACAACATTGCTTCCTAAAGGTTTTTTTCTGATGGATATTGTGATTAGTGCAACGAAGATTGATTTTAAGATGAACTAACGAAATTTATAGGTAAACTCATGAATTTCTATTTTGGAATAATAACACTAATCACTTGAATCTTCCAAATAGAATTTATGGCATAATGTTCATCTAGATCGCATATGTAATTTCATAAATGACTAATTCAATAATTGAGAGTAGCATGAAGGCTATTGGTTTTCTTTAGTAAATGGTAAAGCCACAATAGTGGGTTACAATTTTTCGAATGAATAATAATTAGAAATGTTCATCAAAAAATTTAAAATGTTTTACCCCTTCTAATGAACCACCTCTAGCCAAACCCCCTTCTAATGAACCCTCCCCCTTCTAATTTGTGAACCCCTTTGCACCCATATAAGGGGATTCAAATGAAACCCCTTCTAATGAGAAGGGGTTCGACCACGAACCCTTTGCACCACATATAAGTGGGGATTCAAATGAAACCCTCTTCTAATGAAGGGGGTTTGAATGAACCCCTTCGATAGGGGTTCTAATGAACCCTTTTTTCACCTTCCTCCACCATTTCCAAAATCTCTATGCATTTTACTATCAAAGCTTGGGAAGGAGGTACAAATGGAGTGAACTTGATAAACCAAGTTGGATGATTGTAGTGATCGAAACGTGCTTTCCAACGACTATAAATTTAATATATATATTTTTTATTTTATATTTTATTTTTTAGTTTTACTATACATAGGTTTTTCACCTAACGCTGCCCGATGAAAAGTCATTGTGGAAAAAATAATAAATTGGAGGAATTTTTTTGAAAAATATATATCCACCAGGGTATTGATGTCCTCGCCTCAAATAAAACAAAAATTGAATTTCCAATACACAATGTAAGTTATGCTGTTTATGCACCTATGTCTAAATTATAATTTTTTTGACTTCAAAACTTAATTAAAAGAAAAATATTCAACAAAATGCTATGAAACAAAATGAAATCCCTAGATACTTATGTTACCAATGTAAATTCAAAAGAATTAGAGTTTTATCCTTTGTAGAAAAAAAGTTATGCGAGCTGAAGTACACACCACTTTTTAAAAATGTTGTTTACTATTAAAAACTAGTTATCAAGGGAGACACAAAAAAATTACAATTTAATTTCAATTTAAAAAAAAAAAAAACATTAAATATCTACAGACAAAATCTCACAAATCACTAGTTTATATCATTTTCAAATTCGTAATAGTTTACCTACTATAAGTGTCAGAAAGTGAAGTTTTCTCTGAAAATGTTGATTTCAATGTCAAGTTTGGCCAAAAAGTGTAACCCATTATTGTGGGATGGGTTAATATAGTAAAATAATTGTTTAACTTATCATATTTGAGTAAAAAAAAAAAATTCTTCTGTTAAAGAATATTGTAGGGATTTCTATGGAAAAGTTGGAGTTTAGAATTTCCTTGCAACTTAGTTAAGCCACAAGACTTGGTTAACATGGAAAGAAAATGATATAAAATTTTCCATTAGATGTTGACATGAGGTGGTTATAGATAATAGTGGTTTAATTATACTTTAATCACAATGAGGGCTTATACAAACTATATTTTAGAATGTTATCAATGTATTTTAACAATTGATGTCACTTTTCAATGTTTTAGGATTATTAATTGGTGGTGATAATATAGAATGTATAATGAATGATTACATATAAGATTAAAATTATATTATTATTCTTTCTCAAAATATGATTTTAATCATGTTAAAATATCCTTTGATGATGCTTCCATATATGCATCTCCAAATAAAGCAATTCTAATTTTTAGTGTAATCACTCAAAACTAATGGTCAAAATTTTGAATTATCAATCTTGTAATGTGAGAATTTAAATTGTACTAGATGGAAAAAAGATCAAACCTACAACCTTTCCTAAGGGAAAATATTTCTAATTCAATCTTATCTATGTTAATTAACTTGAAATCTAGTATAAAAAACTCTTTACAAAGAGGTGTGAAATAACATAATACTTGTTAGGATTTTAGTGCAAAAAATATTATCAAATTATTAAATTATATACTAAAATCATACATCTAAAACAACAACCTAACATTACATAAACATACAAAAAATAAAAAATATATGTTTTTATCCTTTACAAAAGTATTAACCATTTTAAATTATAGTTATATAATCCCTTAAAACTAATAATTATTCAAATAAAATTTATTATATTATGACATGAAGTCCAAGGGGTTGAGATTAATTTATTAAATAATTGAGCTCTCAATGTGGAGACCAAGTTCAAATCTCAATGGGACATCCAATATGAAATTCTAAGTTTTGACTCTTGGTCTTCCATAGTTGGCTTCTAATGTGGATGTGGTTTCTAAATAAGTGGATTTATAAGTGTAGAGGAGGAAATTTGGTACCCTCAAGATGCAGGGGTCTCACAAAGAAAATGGTCCTCAACTACCTCAAGGAACAAAGTTTAGGTTTATGATGAAAAGACAATGGAGTTTTCTAATATTTTATGTTTTATGATGAATTTAGAGATAAGAGTTTTAGGGACTGAAAAAGTAGGCTTTATAGGTTTTTTGAGAAAATTGATAAGCTCTCAGCCAAAGAGGATAGTGCAACACATAGACATGCCCGTGACATGTTGTAGTCTGGTATGGTTCAAAAATAAATTTTGTAGAAAAGGACAACAAAGAGCCAACTAAAAAATTGATAACTAAAATGTTGGAAGTGTGCTAAACTAATAAAATAATAGAGATAATATAAAAGGAGATAACATGGATAGATTAAATGAAATAAAAATAATGGATGAGATGAAAAAGAAGAGTAAGAGGTCCACGTAATGAAGCCTCCTACAATGTTCTAACTTTAAGACCTACACAAATAGAAAGAGGAAAAAAATTGAGGTTGTTTTGGGGACTCACCTTAGTCAAACACCCTTGTAGGTGTTCTCACCTGCACAGATAGCCAAATAGATAGATAGACTAAAAATAGACAAGCTAAAATAAATAGATAGACGTGAAAAATATGTAAATTAATAAGTTAGAAAAACAACATGCTATCAAAATAAATGATAATACAATTAAAAATGATGTAGTTACCCCCCCTTTAGCAAGCTATTGATGTTAGCTCGGAGAGTATGCAACACCTAATACATGCCAAGAGAACTAAAGTGCTAGTGTAGAGAGGAAGAAAGAGAAAGAATGATTAATAGATTAAGAGAATGAGAGAAAAAGATGAAGAATGAGAATGATTCAGTGATAAATTAAATAGTGTGAATTGGAAAAAATGGAGGTTTGAAATGGATATATGCATGCAAAGGGGCATTTTCAATGCATTTTCAAGCCATAGAGGCATTACAATTTGTGAGCAGGAGGGAATTGTAATGTCTTAATAATTATTTAGGCAAGAATATTTTTGGGAAATTTATGTGGTCCATAGATGTTTTCACATCATGCTAGCATCTGCAACAAATTTCACTTAAATACCAAAAAATGAAGGTGTTAGAGATAAAATTAAGGTTACGTAAAAGGGGAATTATGTTACCAAATTTAATTATTCTAATAGGGAGGTTATGGAATGTAAAATTACATAGAGTGTAGTTTTAGGAATTTTACATTTTTCTCCCATTTTAGTGATCATATGCCTTATAAAAGATGTGAACTAAAGTAGAGAAAGAGGTTGAAGAGAATATACCCAAGATGAAGAGGATGTAGATCTTTGATTAAATATATGCAATAGAGAAGTTGAGATGGGACAGGAAGAGGACATGGGTCTTACATCCAAAAAAGCTAATGACAATCTCACCACAAATATGTTAGCCGCAGATAAACACCTTAGGTGAAAACCCAAAAAATATAGACATGATATAATTTGATTATATTAAAGAAAACCCTAATAAGTATGGCTAGTAAACTAGAAACTATACAATAATAAGATATAAAGATGGGTTATAGAGACAAACCACACAAGGAGGATAACCCCTATCACCAAAAGACAAGGTCATAAGACAAGTCTAGTTAAGCTGCCCCCAAGATAGATGATGAGATTAAGATTTTTTTTTAAGAATTTGTTTACAAAAATAAGAATAAGAAAATGTGATATGCCCCCCTTAGAATGATGTGTTCTACTCCAAGGAGTACATTCCATCCTAACGAGAAGATAAATATAGATAGTTGTGGTGGCACAACATACATAGTAAGATATATTAATGGAATTTTGTCACGTGAGGGACAACACATGGAATCCACAACACCAAGAAAAGTAGAGACAAAGAGACCAATATAATAGGGGGGTCCAATTATTTGGGGTCAGAACTGATCATAAATATATGTATATATAGATAATATAATGAATGAACTGTTATCACCCCTAAAATAGATTAGAAAGGGAAGAAGAACACATGAAAACAAATAAAAGGTTGGTTCAACATAGATGAGGCCTAAATACCCCAATGCTTTGGATTATTCTTCATGTAAAAAACTATTTATGAAAAATAAAAGAAGTCTATGGTAGATTTTCTCTCCTATATCTATGTACCTGCAAGGGTTTCAAGGGTCCTCTAGAGGATAACATAAACATAAACATACATGCATGAGGTAACATGAAAAATAATGAAAAATATAACCTAAATATGAAGAAGAAGTACATCTTAATCTGACACCTCCAACAAGTTCTCTTGCTCCTAATCTAGATCATCATAGGGGGAGGGAAGATGATCTTTTACAAGGGGAATAACAAGAGTAGTATTGGGTAACTCACTTGTAGCAAAGCCAAGGAAGAGGTAGCCTCAATGTCATCATTAGTTAGCTCTTGTGAGGTCAACATAATTGATCTAGTAAAGATAGACAACAAAGTATAGATTTCATTTGTCAATTTGAACATACACTTCTTTGGGGTGAAGTGTTGTGACTGAATAGGAGCAAGAAAAATTGGAGATTCATTGCTAACCTCAAGAAGAGGGGTAGTGAAAAGCTCTGTGGAAGGAGGTGATGTCTCCATCATGAGGATGATACATTCCAAAGTAGAATAATATGAAGAAGCACAATCAATGAAATTATGATTGTCCTTCTGATAGAAGACATGCTTTGATTTTTCCTTGAGAGGAGGATGTGAGATCATTGCATTAGAAGCAAAGGAAATAGCCATAGTAGACATAGTAGAAACCACCTTTGTATGAGGCATTTCCATTGGCTTAGGAAAAGGATGAAGATCTAGTAAAGAGGTAATCAATGGAGGCTCCAGAGAAGGAGCGACAAAGAATTGCACCCACTTAGGATGAGGCATATCGAGATTCATTAAGGAAGCCAAAAGCAAGAAAAAGGTGATAGGATTAGAAGAAGAGAGAAAGAAAAGAGAAAGAAAAAAATTAGAAACATGGATAAAAGAATAAGTAGGAATAGAAATGATAGCCTCCCCCTCAGTCTTCTGCAAGGCCTCACATTCTCATGCCAATGCTCATCATTGATGTTTACTCTATTGTTGAATCTAGTTGTGATGCCTATGGGTGCCCAAAAGGAAAACTTAGGAAGTCTCTAGGAATTCATATTCTACCAAAGGAACTTAGTGTCCACAACTATTTCTAGTGGAAGAATATGCTCTTAAGGAGGAAGAATAGGAGGGACATAAATAGATATGAGGGGCTCATTTATACACCCCTTTCCTTTTTTTTTTTTTTAGACATAGGTGGATGAATGGGACGAGGCCTTGGGGGTTGAGAAACTCAAAAAATAGAAGAGGATCCAACTTTGGATTTATAATTACACTTAATATAGAGGGTAGGTCAAGGAATTGTTCATAAGTTCAAAAAGTGATCCCACAATACTAGTTTACAATTTTGGGCCAAACTGACACTGAAATAATTTTTAACTAATCCCTTCACTCTCTGCACCTATAGCTGCTAAACTGCGGAGGAATTTAAAGATGATGCAACTAGATGTTGTGCCCTCTAGGCACACATGCCCCGGGCTCTAATGGGGACCTCTTTTCTTTCACTCTACCGAAGCCATTTTTTTGTTACTAC
>VDFB02173155.1:0-38629 GCA_007258455.2 Sequoia sempervirens | reverse complement strand
CCCTCTCCCTCTCTTAGATCTCTCTCTCACTCAATCCCTCTATCTCTCTCCCCTTAACCCTTAAACCCTCTACCCTCTCCCCTTAACCCTCCCTTCCCTTATCTCTCTCACACACTCACTCCATCTATCTATCTCCCCTATACCCTTAACCATGAAACCCTAAACCCTTATAACCCTCTACCATAAAACCTTAACCCTTAAACCCTCTACCATATACCCTAAACCCTAAACCTTTAACCCTTAAACCCTCTACCATCTACCATTAACCCTTAGGTCTTTGTGTACACAAATCAGATATCCGATTTGTAGAACAAAATTTATACCATTACAAGAATCGTAATTTTTTTTCAAATGAATCAGATATCATATCATAACGGATATTGGATTTGTGGGCCATAGAAAAACCCCATGTGGGTCATTTTGTGCATTCCAACGGACCCTACACTCTATTTGCAGGTGACACACACGCAGTTTCAGATAGGAAGAGACAAAGATCAACTTTTTGGAGCATCTTCTATTGAAATTTTTCATAAGCAATGATTTTTAGCATCTTTTATGAGGTATAATGGGGAGCGGCAGTCATCGAAAGCAAAAATGTAAGAGAAAGCTTACAAAAGAAGAAATTGAAGCATATAGACAAAGAGATAGAGAAAGTCATAGGAAGAGAAGAGGCGTATGTTAAATATCGGGTCAACCTAACCCTATGGTCTTCAAGTGAAGAGGAAATTGAAGATGTTCAAGGTGAAAATGTTGGAATTGAATATGTTGAACATGATATCCAAATTCAGGAACGGAATTATTGAAATTGATAATGAAAATGTTCAAGGTGAAATGTTGGATTTGAAGATGTTGAACATGATATTGAAATTGGGAATGAAAATATTGAAATTGATAAATGAAAATGTTCAAGGTGAAAATGTTGGATTTGAAGATGTTGAACATGATATTGAAATTGGGAATGAAATTATTCAAATTGATATTGAAAATGTTCAAGGTGAAAATGTTGGAAATGAAGATTTTGAACATAATATTGAAGTAAGTGTAAATTATGTTTCACCAAATTACATGAGAAATGAAGAACCTTGTGTGGAAGAAAGACATATTCCAAACTCAAGACCTTCAAAAACCCCTAAATGGTTAATTGAAATTGATGAGAACATTATAAATAATTTTGAAGGCAAGAGGTCAACACGAACCATTCGGTGGTGGGCTAGTAGACTTTTCATGCAATATTTTAGCGATAAGACATTGACAGAGCAATGCCAACTTTTTGTACAATTGTTAAAGATGCAAAAGATGAGACCTTGCTAGCCAAATTGAAGATTCATGTGCACAAGAAGACCGGAAAAAATAATATTATTGTCAAAAATATTTTTAATGCTCTCAAGTCTATTGGAAAAACTAACAAGGAGTGCTAGGATAAGAGAGCTGCCTGGTGAGTCATTACAACCGCCCTAGTAAGCCATCAATTGAAAAAGGCTCGCTTATTGAGACAAACTTGTATTGATTTTGACATAAATTGTAGAACTTTGGATAGAACACTTGCAAGAAGAGAAAGAATAGATGATCCTCTTCAAAGTGATACATGGGCTTTTTCCGAGAGGCTTCCACGTGTTGATAAGAAGCTAACTAATAATGTAAAACAAACAATTCAACAATTTTGGCATGATAACTCTAGAGTATCACCCAATGCAAAGGATGTTTTAAAGTTAAGAATTGGCAATCAAGACCGTACACCACATCCTAAACATTTCTTGGAATCAAGCCAAACAATGTTGTTCAAAAAATTTATTGAAACACATAAAAATATGGAAATCTCAAAAGGACTTTTGAGGGTTTGAAGCCATTTTATTGTGTGCCTCTTTAAGATTCATAATACTTGTTGCAAATACCATGTGGAGTTTTTAATGTACCATGAGCTATTATGCTATATCCATTCTACTTTGCATACTAATGAAATGTTGCAGGAGTGTGGTGCAATGCATCTTCGAAATCATCAAAGGGACTTGCTAGATCTATTTTTATGTTCTAGAGATGATGGTTGCTTTTTCTATAGAAATGATTGTTTAAATGCAAAGTGCTCACAATGTGGTGGCTTGTCAAAGTTTGTTCAATGTTTTCATGAGAGTTCCAAACATGAATTTGGAAAGAAGCTTGTTGAGAAAAAGAGATATGATAGTCAAATATACTTTGCAAAGTGGAGGTGAAGGTTCTAGATGTGAGTTGGTTACAAAAGAATGCAATGTTGCTGATTTTATTTCAGATTTTAAGGACAATCTTTTTCTACAAGTATGCAAGGCATAGTCATAGGTCTCAGTGGTTGGATCAACAATTTAGGATCTGTAAGGACTCTTTTATGATTGTCACTATTATATCAGTGGTTGATTTTGCAGAAAACTACACATTGCAACCACAAAATGAGGTACAATCTCAGTATTACAATTCCATTCAGATTGCTATTTTTGTCCACATAACATTTAGACATGCACCTGATAGTACAAAGGAGGATTGAAAGATAATTAGAGAGTATCATTTTTATATGAGTGATGATAGATCTCACTCATCTGGGTATGTCCAACATTGTTTCGAGAATTTTTTTGAGTTCTTGCAGGAGCATGATATAGCATTGGGCAGACATCTAATTTGGTTAGATAATTGCACAGGTCAATTCAAGAATGCTCGTATGTTTTATTGGTTGAGTAGAATGCATGTAGACAATGGTCTACCTCATATTTGGAGTTTTTTTGAAGCTGGACATGGGAAAGGGGAGCATGATGGAGTAGGTGCATGCGTAAAGAGAGCTCTAGTTAAGGAGCAATTGAAGATTTCAGGAGAAAATTCAGCGATGCACATTCTATAGTTGATTGGTGTAGTTCAACATTGTCACAGGGAGGGACACTTGATTCAACAATGTGCAAATTATTTTGGTTCATTGAGGAGGGTGCAATGGGAGGCAGATTGGATTGTCATACAATCAAAGATTCTTCAAAGATGCATTCATTTTGAAGCTCAGATGCAGGCATATAGACCATTTGGACACGAGAGTTGGCTTGTTTTTGTCAGAGTTGTATTCATTGTGAGTGGGATCAATGCGAGTCAAGTGAGTGGGTGGATACATGGGTACCAAAGTATCTAACTCCTTTATCTCAAACAATATCCATTACAACTGACACAATGGAAAGTTCAGTTGATTACGACCTGCTTTCAGATCTACTACAGATAGGACATATTTTTGCAGTTGTTGCATCGCAGGGGAATGAAGAAAGATTAGACTATTGGTTGGCTCGATGTGTGTGGGTAAAGCATAAGCTAACACAACCGATGGAAGATGATGATGGTTTCATGTATCCTACAGGTTCAGTTGTGGTTGCAGGAACTTGGTTGCGAACATACATGATTAGAAAGAATGGCATACTTACATTTGAAGACTACGAGAAACACAAAACCATTCTCATGTATTCACACCTTCTTATAGCAACAAATGTTAAGTTGTTGAAGCATCATGCCAGACCAAAGAGAAAACAACTATGGACACTTAGTAATGTTGATCATGAAACAATATTGGATACTCTTAAGCAAAGAGATGACCCTTTAGGCACACTTGAATAGCATTTTCAAGAATGGAAGGTAGAATGCTTATGTTCATTATGATTAAGTTCATTAGTGTTCTTTATTTAATACTGATATTTTATATACTATTGCAATGCAGTGTGTCTTTAATAGTGATATTTTGTATGCACTTTTGTGATATTTTTGGCAAGATTGATCATGGACCTGCTGCAACAATAGCCAGCTCTGATCTAGTCGAAGAGGTAAGCGTCTTTTATAGTTTGCATCACCAAATCATCATCATTCAAGTTGTTTAGATTAATATAGATAAGTTAGTCTAAGCATATTTTCTATTGTGATAATATAGATTTCTCATTTTCCCACTTTTGCGATATTCCTGGCATGATTGATCATGGACCTGTTGTAACAATAGCCAACTTTGATCCTTTCGAAGAGGTATGCATCTTTTATAGTTTGCATCACCAACTCATCATCATTCAGGTTGTTTAGATTAATATAGATATGTTAGTCTAAGCATATTTTCTATTGTGACAATATAGATTTCTCATTTTCCCACTTTTGCGATATTCCTGCACGATTGATCATGGACCTGCTACAAAAATAGCCAGCTTTGATCCTTTCAAAGAGGTATGCAATAGATTAAAACAATATAGATTGGTTATTCTCAGCGTCTTTTATAGTTTGCATTACCATCTCATCATATTTTGTGTCATTTAGAATAATATAGATTGGTTATTCTAAGCTACCTTAATGGTTTGTACAGGTGCTTGTCAAATGTCTAGCATAATCTATACCCAGTGAAGTTTTTTGAAATATGGGTCAAATGTCTGGCATTGTATAAAGGGTATGTTTAAAATGTAAAGGGGTCTGTATTTTGGAAACTCAAGTTTTGTAAAGGGGTCTATTTTTGTACTTAATCGAGCTACAACCAAAGGTTTTCTCCCTGTTTTTTCCTGTCGGTATGCTCGTTTGAACCAGGTTTTGTAATACTATCTAGTCCTCCCCCCTACTATCTCTTACTCAAAGAGTAAGGAGAGAGCTTAACCCATCTATGTTTTTTGAAGAGACATACACATACTAGCAATCACACATGAAGATGTAATGGGCACATTGATAGGTGCAATATGAAATTATGTGTGCTACAATTGAAGTAATTACAAGTCTTGTTATGGTGAAAGTTTTATTAGAGAATACATAATCATGTTTTCTTAAAGAAGAAGTATTAATAGGTATTAATTTTGAAGTAAATTTAATCTATATGCAAAGCATTTGTAAATCAATATGTGTGTAATTGTCACAATAAAATTTGTGCATACCATGTCATTTCCCACACAATTTTGTGTCTATTTTGAAGAAATGTCTTGATACATGTACATAGTGACTCAACATCTAAATTCAAGCTCATCTCTCTAGCCTTTTTATCAATTTGCATACTTAAATCACTATACAATTAGCCCTATCCTATTCTTATTCACACACATCTATACATTTACCTTATTTTCCCATTTATCACATTCACCAATGGGTATGCCCTCATTTATCCATTAGCCACCTGGAATTGATTGTTAGCCACTTAGATTTAACTATTAACCCATTCTAGAACACTTCTTCAATTGCAAGGGTGACCTCATGGTCACAAACCTATTCCCTTTCATTTTAAAATTCAAAATTCAAACTTTTGGCTAAGTGGCGTCATTCACCCACTTTGAGTTGACTAAACACATGTTTGGCATAATTTGATGATATACGCTAGCATTAATAACATACAATATATTCATTATAATCATGAAAACATTCATTTATGTTATAGCATTGGAGCAATTAATAGTGAGACATTTTGATTCAATGCAATAAAAATGAGTAACAAATTTGAACATCTAGAGTAACCCTTAATTATGTTAGGTTGATTGTGTTTGATTCATTGCATTTACTTAATTATCCTAGGTTAACTTCATAAATAAACTTTTTTTTTCTTTATATTTTGTTGAGTCCAACCAATCCTACAGTTGATCCAACCTTCTTTTTAGGGTTTTACATTATTAAGGTTTTCAAATCTACAGTTTTCTAAGTTTACATTCTATTTTCAAATTTGAACTTTCTTATACATCGTTGTACGTCATTGATACATTTTTCTATTAGGTTTTGCATTTTTTATGTTAACATATAGTAAATTATATTCACTTGCAATTTGATGTGTAAATCTTCTGTATTGTTAGAATGAGTACTTGAATGATCATGAGGTGTTGACCATTGTTGCCATTAATGAAATTGACCATCTCTCACATGTAATGCTTGGGAGTTACATTGGGAGAAGTGTATCATCTTTCCATAATGTTATGGGTTCCTACTTAGTTGATATGTTCATAATGGAGACCTAGTTTTGGGAATTTGTGCTCTTAATGAGTTATTGGTCAAATACATTATCTAAATTCATGGACTCTATCTTGAGTGCTATCATAATTACACGTTGGGGTGGTTCATGGTTTTAAACTATCAAGAATGGTTTTGGTTGAAGGATTTTTTTTCTTTGAATCAATAAAGTTTCAATTGCTCAATTCATATTTTACTATTTTTCTTGTGTTTTTTGCCTGTTCACAAGCCATTCAAGCATTTTTGTATAAAAACTTTATGTAGAAACATTATTACATGTCTTGACATTATTTCAAGAGTGGAAGGTGTGGAGAACTAGGTTTTGAAATAAAATGAAGAGTTAAAGGTCTAAAAATGGTGGTTTTTTTTCACTTGAAAATAGAGTTTTTACCCTAGGGTTTGCAAAAATATCTAAGATACCAAAAGTTTCTTTATTTTATAAGCATATTGGGGCCTAAATAAAGGTGTCTAAGGTGGTGGAAAAGTCTGAAAGGTTGTGGAAGTGCTACATCTAATAAACCCTCAAGAATTACACTAAAAACAAGGGTTTTTTTATTTGATAGTTATAGGTCTATAAAAATGGAATCCAATTGCAGAATCTTTGTTTTCTTGGAAATTTATTTGCTGCCCCAGGGTTTCAGGGGTCTGTGTGGTGTTTGAAGGTATGTTGCTTTGCATTTTTGGGCTAATTGAGTAGCCTATTGAAGGGTGAATGTATAGGAAGTCAACACTGGTCCAAAGGAGTCTATGTTTTTTCTCATATATGTTGTGTAACTTGGATATGGGTGTTTGAATCAGTCATGTGTTCGTCTGGTGTTTTGGAAGATTGTGGAGTAATTGGACAAAAACTAGTTTCTCACTATTACAAGGGTTTAAGGGGGTTAAAGAGGGAAATGTGTATTTAGTTGCTTGTCAAGTTTTAAGGGAGTTTTGGACTGTCCAAAGAGGTCAAAATAATCTTGTTAGATGCCTCAAATAGGCAGGTTGCAAAGAATATGTGATTGTTCCCTTGTGTCTGCATCAATTTTTCACCTAATTTCACTCGATCCAATACAACTCAGAGTGATTCAACATATTTGGGTGCAAGAGAGGACCATCCCTACCATAAACGTACCCATCCAAATGTGTTGGAACAGTTTGTTTGGTCGTACGAGTTGCAGAATGAAAGTTGCACCACTTTGCAACTGTACACTACTTGCATCTGGCAACTTTTCCCTCCACTGAAAAGTCATCACCACAGGAAAACGCCTTCGAGATAGAGAAAACCAAGAGAGGATTTTGTAGATGGTCACAACACAATCCCATAGCCTTGGATGAAGAGTCTGTAATCATCACGGTCTCTGAGAAATAGACCTTCAAAGATTGTTGTCGTTTAGCACTTTGGACTCTTCAGGGAAATCGCCGGTCCAATGTAGCTCAGAGTGATTTGGCATATTTCGGTGCAAGAGAGGACCATCCCTAGTGTAAACGTACCCATCTGGACATTTTGGAACAGTCTGTTTGGTCGTACAAGTTGTGGAATGAAAGTTGCACCACTTTGCAACTTTACACTGCTTGCATCTGGCAACTTTTCCCTCCACTGATAAGTCATCACCACAGGAAAATGCCTTCGAGATAGAAAAAACCGAGAGAGGCTTTTGTAGATGGTCCCAACACAATCCCATAGTCTCAAACGGAGAGTCTGTAAGCATCATGGTCTCCAAGAAATAGACCCTCAAAGATTGCTGTGTTTTAGTACTTTGGACTCTTAAGGGAAATCGTCGGTCCAATGTAGCTCGGAGTGATTCAGCGTATTTCGGTGCAAGAGAGGATCATCCCTAGCGTAAACATACCCATGTGAACGTGTTGGAACAGTCCATTTGGTCATACGAGTTGTGGAATGAAAGTTGCACCCCTTTGCAACTTTACACTGCTTGCATCTGGCAACTTTTCCCTCCACTGAAAAGTCATCACCACAGGAAAACGCCTTCGAGATAGCAAAAACCGAGAAAGGTTTTTGTAGATGGTCCCAACACGATCCCATAGCCTCAGACAGAGAGTCTGTAAGCATCATGGTTTCTGAGAAATAGACCTTCAAAGATTGCTTCCTTTTAGCACTTTGGACTCTTAAGAGAAATCGTCGGTCCAATGTAGCTCGGAGTGATTCAGCGTATTTGGGTGCAAGAGAAGATCATCCCTAGTGTAAACGTACCCATACGGACTTGTTTGAATGGTCCGTTTGGTCATACGAGTTGCGGAATGAAAGTTGCACCACTTTGCAACTTTACACTGCTTGCATCTGGCAACTTTTCCCTCCACTGAAAAGTCATCACCATAGGAAAACACCTTCGAGATAGTAAAAATCGAGAGAGGTTTTTGTAGATGGTCCCAACATGATTCCATAGCCTTGTACGGAGAGTCTGTAAGTATCACGGTCTCCGAGAAATAGACCTTCAAAGATTGCTGCCTTTTAGCGCTTTGGACTCTTAAGGGAAATCATCGGTCCAATG
This sequence comes from Sequoia sempervirens, assembly GCA_007258455.2. NCBI lineage: Eukaryota > Viridiplantae > Streptophyta > Pinopsida > Cupressales > Cupressaceae > Sequoia > Sequoia sempervirens. The sequence goes on along the minus strand of VDFB02173155.1, from coordinate 30,200 downwards.
TAGCTTGGAGTGATTCGTCATATTTGGGTGCAAGAGAGGACCATCCCTAGCGTAAACGTACCCATCCGAACATGTTGGAACAGTCTGTTTGGTCGTACGAGTTGCGGAATGAAATTTGCACCACTTTGCAACTTTACACTGCTTGCATCTGGCAACTTTTCCCTCCACTGAAAAGTCATCACCACAGGAAAACGCCTTCGAGATAGCAAAAACCGAGAGAGGTTTATATAGATGGTCTCAACATGATCCCATAGCATTGGACGAAGAGTCTGTAAGCATCACAGTCTCCGAGAAATAGACCTTCAAAGATTGCTGCCTTTTAGCACTTTGGACTCTTAAGGGAAATCGCCGGTCCAATGTAGCTCGGAGTGATTCGGCGTATTTGGGTGCAAGAGAGGACCATCCCTAGCATAAACGTACCCATCCAGACGTGTTGGAATGGTCCATTTGGTTGTACGAGTTACAGAATGAAAGTTGCACCACTTTGCAACTTTACACTGCTTGCATCTGGCAACTTTTCCCTCCACTAAAAAGTCATCACCACAGGAAAACTCCTTCAAGATAGCAAAAACCAAGAGAGGTTTTTGTATATGGTCCCAACACAATGCCATAGCCTTGGACGGAGAGTTTGTAAGCATCACGGTATCTAAGAAATAGACCTTCAAAGATTGTTGTCTTTAGCACTTTGGACTCTTAAGGGAAATCGTCGGTCCAATGTAGCTCAGAGTGATTTGGCATATTTGGGTGCAAGAGAGGACCATCCCTAGCGTAAACGTACCCATCTGGACGTGTTGGAACAGTCTATTTGGTCGTACGAGTTGCAGAATGAAAGTTGCACCACTTTGCAACTTTTCCCTCCACTGAAAAGTCATCACCATAGGAAAACGCCTCTGAGATAGCAAAAACTGAGAGACATTTTTGTAGATGGTCCCAACACGATGTGTTAGCCTTAGACAGAGAGTTTGTAAGCATCACGGTCTCTGAGAAATATCCCTTCAAAGATTGCTGCCTTTAGCACCTTGGACTCTTAAAGGGGAAACTAGTGGGCAACATAGTTAACTTCTTCACAAACTTGGTTTGGAAGTAATTTCATTCTTTTGTGCATTTAAAATGGAGTTTTAAGCCTTCCACCCTAAAAGTGACCTCTAAATAACTTCAAACACCTTAACTACCTCATTCTTATTCATTTGTTTTGCAAACAAGCATTTTCATTCCAAGAGGCTGAGCTTTGATTTTTGCTTGTTGGATTGAATGCGGACCATGACACAACTTTCTTTTTTCTAAAATTGTTCAACATCATTGAAATAAGAATTTATCACACATCTATAGAGAAACAAAGGAGTACCACAAACTAAAACACATTACACTTCGGTTCTCACTGACTTGATGTACTCTTCAACATCTCTCTTCCTATGCCACTGTTACACTGCACAGGTAAACCAGGCTTTGTATTGTCCAGACCTATATTAAGCTACCACTCTCAAGACCAATGTAACAATGATACAAAATAATGCTTTGAGTTTGAAAGATGGGTCACTTTCCTACTTTGGGTGGGATTTCAGACTCTCTAATACTATCATGCATTTCTTTCATTCCTTGTGCCTCCACCTCCCACTTCCTTCTCTTGTGGGCCTTTGAAATTTTTCCTTTCCATTCGCATAACACCCTAATACCTTGACCACCACTTCTCAAACCATACATTCCTCTTTGGATCTTTGGGCCTTTTGATGATGTCTTACGTTTGTAAAACAGCCAATGGGGTATCCTAATCCTCAAACCCCTAGATCCCCATTGTCTTGTGTCCTAACACCCAAGAATCCCATCGCCTGAACCCTTGATGTTGGACCTTGGGATAATTATTTGCTTGAACTTAAAGCAATCATTTCCCTAGATCTCCACACTCAAGCATGCCCTTTCACAAAACCTCACCATTTGAATGGACTCCACCCATGACCACGACTAACCAAGAATGCAATTAATGAGCCCAAATTTGAATGTGAGAAAATGGCAAGAAACTTTGAACCCATGTTAGGCCTTCAACCTCTATATAAGGAATACAACTTCATTAGTTTGGATAATCTTTGGACATCATCTCAACAAATCCAAAATTGCAAAGTCGGACACTTGTGTTCACTTGTTGAATCTAAGGACAAAAACCCTTAGGTTATGGAGATTTTTCGACGAAACCCCATTGGTTTCCTAGAGTTTGGAGGATGAAACTTGTTTGGATTTGTGAGGGAAATTTCACACAAAGGTTGCATCTGTACGCCAAGCATAGTGGATTTCAGCATTTAGGCATTTCAGCATCCCAATATTTTTCTAATTTTTTTTTTATCATTGTAATCTTGGTTATGAGCAAACAATTTTACCTAAACAATATTATTCTCTCTACTATTACACCTTATTTAAGTACACTTATCCTTTACTCACAGGGAAAGAAATAGTGTTTGTGGTGTATAATTTTGATGGTTGTCATGACCTCTTGCTTGGGAAGGCTGTAACTCCCCCATTCATTCAGACAACTAGATGTATGTTTGTTGACAATATCAAATAAAACCTCCAGCCAGGGTCTGCTAGTGTAGGGAGAAGCAATGCATGAACTTTTCTTTTTGATTTGGGCTAAATGTGATTAGGACAGGCCCTGACAGGGTTGTATCAAAGCCCAAGAGAGAGATATGTTGAGGAAGAAAATAGAGAAATTATAGTGAAAATGTGCATTAGCATGTCTCATTTTATTTATAGAAGAAAGTACAGTGCACAACAATCAAGCAAAAGCTAAAATCCATCTATGAAATAAATTACTCACTATCAAAACTAACCTTCAAATTAAAGAAGAATTTAAGAAGCTATATTTTCATATAACTTCTTCAAATGTATTTAAATTATTGTACAAGGAACATAAAATATTAGAGATGCACTTTCCAAGCAATGTTGTTTTCCTATCGGTTTATGTAAAACATAATTATTGTGGGGATTCTACTTAAGATTCAATTAATCAAGGAAATCAGAAATGTTTTGGAGTTTTGTTCTACCAATGCAATTATTTTCTATACTAGCCATTATGGAGAAGTGGTTTATACAAATTTTCTTTGTGAAAAATACATTGTGATTAAATTATTTGTTTAAAAGTTATGTCTTGCTTTTTATTTTCTAAAAGAATCCATATTTAGATGGTGTTGTAGTCAGATAAACATCTATTTTTCATAGAGCTCACAACTTTTAATAGTATTCTTTTCCTAAATTTCTAGGTCAAAGTGCATGATGATGTCATTTCATGCCTGCAAATAATTGAATCTTCTAGTCAACAAATGGTCACATCTTGGGATGGAATGATTAAAATATGGAACATTGATGAAGGTAGAGGTAGTTGGGCAACAACTTTTGGCTCATCTAAGAAGACACAAAGTTCTAGTAAGTATATGAAGAATGGTCATATGATATATTATTAGTATTCATATGGGAGTCTAGCCATATTAATTTTTTGAAAAAGGTGAATTTATGTTATATAAAAAAATTGATGGTTACAAATGGACCACCAAATTTACTAAGGCATGGGAAAGTTGACAAAGAAGAAAATCAGATGGTGTAGGGTTAATCATATGAGTATCTAGTTGTTACTTATGCAATGTGAAATAATGCTTTGAGTTTGAAAGATGTGCAATGCAATGTAATCAACAATATGAATATAAACTACATAATATTTAACCATTGCTCACTTGATTAAATTTTCAAAGAGTTTAATCATGCACATGAGGAGGAAATTAAATTTTGATTGTCAACTTCCATATATATCAAATTATCCAATAATCAAGTGTATGCCCATATACAAAAATGGCATCAACGCCAACTCAAACAAAGTTTTACAATATGTGGCACATGCCATCTCGGTATCTATTCAAAATTTACATGCCAAAATGTCTATCTCATCCTAAACTACTAGTGGATCATCAAAATGGAGCCTCTTTGAAGCACTCGTTGGCTCTGAAGGTAGTTGCACAAGAAAAAGTCAAACCACAATTGAGATTAGTTATACTATATAATTTAAAATTGAATAATTAACATAAAAATCAATACACATTGAATTATAATTGAAATCTTGATTACATGAAATATACGTCTCTTTGAAGGGTCAAGGAGTCCTAGAATATACCCTCTCAAAGAACTAACCAAACCAACTTTTGTAACGTCAATCTATATATGTGAACAAAAACATGAAATTGATCCAAGTTAGCATAGAATTGTCAGTAATAAGAACATATTTACCAAGCACAAAATAAAATAAACACATACCTCTTTAGGTTGATCTTTTTATGTATCTCCTTTAGGTGTCTCAACACCTCCTCCTTGAGGTGTTTCAACACCTCCTCCTTTAGGTGTTCGAATACCTACTCCTTCAAGTGTTGTGGCACTTATCAACAATGATGTATAGCTCACAACCACTTGTACATAAAAATGACAAGTACATATGAAACTACGAATCTATGTCAATGTATGCATAATCAATAAAAGATCTTATAAATTTTAATTCAATCAAATTTGAGTTCAATTACCTTTCCCTTATCTAACACTGTGCCTCCAGAGTCTAGAGAGCATTGCGCCTCACTCGCACTAGGTTTTTCCTACAAGCAGAGAGTAAGATAAACATATAAGTTAATATATAATTTCATTATTGATAATTCAAATGACAAGCAAATATACAGTAAAAAATGTAAATGAGTGAGTGCGAAAATACATATTGTTTGTGTGTCAAGGCCAAATGAAATGGCCCTAAGGGTGCTATCAGTCACCTATGTGAGCTCCTCCTCAGACATTAACTATTAAATAGACCATGTAAATAAATATTAGTACTTGATACTATCTCTTATTAATATTCATTTAAAAAAAATGCAAGTTATGAATTTACACCTTAAATGTTACCTGTGTAACTACTCCAATGTCCACCTCTCTAGCAAGAGAGGACTCTGTAGGGTGTGCTCCACTCCCCTGTGTGTGATCTGCTATAATCTCCACATCCTAGATGTCATAATCAGAAGTGTCTAATGGATGCTCAAGGGACTGTACAATAGGACCCAAGCATATTTGCTGGCACATATTGCAAATATGTGGCACACAAATATGTGGACCCGAGGAGGATGATGCAACAGCACTGGATCCATTGCCAAGATCACCAGATTGTGGCTGAGCTACTGAAGAAGCATGGAAAACCAAAAGACCACTCAAAGAGTGAATGGCCTGGATAGTTTGTGTGGCTGCATTCTCTGTAATATCTGGATGTTGTACTGGAGGTGGCGGAGGAAGGGGAGGATGGGGAACATGTGGGCGCCTAACTACTCTAGCTGCCCCTGGCCTATCCTGAGGCATACCTCTACCAACGCCTTGGAAGGGTTTAATGTCAAAGTAGTTGACATGATGCCCTAACAAAACTCAACATATAATTTTCTAATAAAGTAAAAAGGTACATCAAGATTATTGTTGGGTGGTTTATCAAAAACCATACACCAACGATCCCAAAAGTTATCTACTATGCCCCTATGCGTGCACCATTTTATAGAAAGTTTTGGTTTGTTAACATTTGGCAAACCAGTCTGGGGTTAATAAATAAAGAGGCTATTTGGGCTTTTGTTATTTGGAGATCTTTCACATCATCATAAGACAATCCACATGAATAATATTGCCTCATGGTTTCTCACCACGAATGAAAGGCATTATGTTGGGTGGAGAGGGTTTCTACATTTGTAATTATTCCTGTCAATGTGTTTGACATATGGGAAAATCAAGGGATTTTCTTATAAACATCACAAGTGCCCCTCAATTGCTCTAATTTTTCATGAATTAAGTCTTCAATTGATGGTTGTGGAGGTGGTGGAGCATTTGGCATTTCTGCATTTTGATTCTCAGCTGGTGGATTTTCATTCTCAACTGGTGGAATTTGTACATTCTCATTTTCGGCAGCCATAATGCCTGATTAAAGTTAAAAAATAATTAATCTAAAATTAGACAATATAAATGAAACACTATTTTTAAATCAAAATCCATTAAAAACATTCATTTTTTTATCAAAATCCATTATGAACTCAATTGTTTCATAAAAATTCAATCAAAAACCCTATTTTGAAAAAAAATCCACAAAAAACATTCATTTTTTTTATCAAAATCCATTCTAAATTCAAATTTTTCATAAAAATTCAATCAAAAACCCTATTGTGAAAAAAAATCCACAAAAAACATTCATTTTTTATCAAAATCTATTCTAAATTCTTTTTTTTCACAAAACATCAATCAAAAACCCTATTTTAAAAAAAAACCACAAAAAATCATATGAAATTATTCAAATCTAAATAAAAATTGAATCAAATCAAATAAAAAGAAAAAAGCTTACCTTTCCAAATCAAATTTAGCCCAAATCGGATATCTATTAAGCGAAGAATGGATGCACTGTGCACTTGCGGGTTCTTCACTGCCAAATGAATTCAAAACAGTGACAAACGTTTTTTATATATGGCTTTTGCAAATCAGATATTCGGTCCGATTTGCAAAAACTAGGTTTGGTGTTTGGTATGGTAACACCTGAGCCTAAAAAAAGTCAACACGTTCTTTTTGCATTTTTCAGTCGAAGAAAGATGTTTTTTTTCCTCATTGCCACTTTGGCCCACCATTATCCTACACATACCCAGAACTCAAATATTTTGTCCCTTAAACCTTCATTTGCATATGTTCTTCTTCTCTTCCTTTCTTTTCTAGGGGTTTCATCTTGACCCTATGACACATCTATTTGCACCACTTGTTCCTGAACGCACTCTAGATCTCCATGATCTTTTGATTTGCACTTTGGGAAAAGGTTCAAACCATCCTCTCTTTCAAAATTTTAATTCCAAGTACCATTTTTCAAAAAAATGTCCACCTCTTCTGAAACTTGTTGGTTGGCTTTTAGGTTAATACAGATTATGGTGTACATTCCAAACTTTCTATCCACCATTTTGTCATCCAATTTCATTAACTCACCTAAAGCCGACCCAATAGCTCGTAGTGTGTCTTCTTTCGAGTATTTTGAAGGAAAGTTATACAATCTAACCCATACCAGAAAATTTTCCATTTTCTAGTTCCATGGATCAAAATTTGGCATCCATTCTTTCATATAAAACCCAGTTTCATCCATGGTGAATGAACTTTGACCCAAGATATTCTTTTTTACTTGTGCCGACAAGAATTCAACTAGGAAAAAGTCATTTGGGAACGATTTCAATTTTACATCATATCTCCAATTGTTATTACACCACTTCCTCATTTTTCTTTCTACAAGCCATCCCCCATCCCATTTAACAAAAAAACCCTACTTCCTTTAACTTATTGATTACATTTTCCACAAATCTTCATTTTTTAAGAAAAAATAAAACTTTCCTTAGGAGGGTTTTAGAATTACCTTTATCTTCCATGATCATGAGAATATCTTCATCTTTCTCTCTTGTCTCTGCTAGTGGAAAGTCCTCTTTACACTTGTTTTCCTCTCCATTCACATGATTTTTTCCTTCTTTTATTCCTAGCCATTGATGTCATGGATTTTTTTGCCAATGCTAACCATACCATCACCCTTCATTTGAATTCCTTGTATTCAGATCTACCTTTCCAAACTGAAATCTATCTCTTCTCCAATCCTTAGGCATGTTCTAAAACTAGTTTGTAGTCAAAAACCATGTCTTCATTCCATGATTTTCCTTCCACCTCAAACCTCTTTCATATTTTCCGTAAAAGTGATTGCACTATCCACCGAAAGGCTACTATCGACTCCCGATCTAGCCTCTCTGATGGTAGCCCTCATTCGGATCAAATTCATTTTGATTCCCATTTCTATGATCCTGCCACCTCCAATCCACTTCTCTTTAAACCACTTTTGGTCTATTCTCTTTCTCGTTCCATGTTTGATCTCCATATCTAGTCACTCACTCATGCTCCTTTGTGCGATAGTATCTATTCTCTCTTATTGGCAACTCCTTGTCTACCACATCTGCCCATCCGCTAGTTGCAAATTTTTGCTCCTCTCACACCATCACAAATCATTATCCTATCTTAACTTAAATATTAATATAATATAATAATATTATATTATATATTATTCTATAATATAATGATATAGTATAATATATTTATATATTATATATAATATAGTAATACTATATATTATATATTAATTATATAATATAATATATTTATATATTATATCATATTAATAAATTAATATTATTATATATATTATATATTATTATGATATATTATGATAATATTATATATATATTAATATATAATATATATTATTTTAATATATTATAATATTATTTTATGTATATTAATATCTAATAATATAATATATATTAATAATTATTTTTATTTGAAGTAAAAATGACTTTCAATGCTTTTTTAGAACAAAGGAAACAAATATAAATGTTTCCTTTTATATGATTTTTTAAAAAGTGTTGGGTCATATATGAACTACTAAATATAAACTATAATTTATAATATATAATATAATACTTTTTTTAGGTAAATAGTAGCTAGGGCTGCACCATTGTATTGATATAAAAAGAAGTTTTACATATTTTCCATATATCAGTCTTTCACCATATACTACGCAAAAGCCTAATACCAAGCTATTAATGATGCAAGGGCATCTAAATTTTGATGTACAAATTTTGGTTTTTTTTCTAGTTTCTATTTTTCTTTTGTTCCCTTGTATTTCTGTGACAAGTGGCAGAATCTATGTGGAGTCAAGAGATTTGTTCTTCCTGCCTTGTTGGATCCCAGATAGTTTTGGTAGTTACACATAGTCTTTGAAATAAGAGAAAAATAAGAATGAGTAATGGTTGTAGGTTTTAAAAAAGAGAGGTGATGGTTATTGGAAAGAAAAGCTTATTCCAAGTGCTTGCTTCTAGGGAACGATTTTAGAAGAGGTTTGAGCAAGATGAAGAAAAAAATAACAACACCATAAAAAGAGCTAGAGTAACTAGGATGAGGCAAGTGGAGTGATAGGAAACATAGCTAGATAGAATAGTGTATCAATTAGGGGTTTTTGTTGTCCTTTAATTCAGATGATTGACCTCTTTGAAATTATCTTGGTTTTCTCAGATGTGTATAAGAATAAAAAATTATTTCCTTGGTCTAAAACTTTGATACCATTCTTTTGAAACAAGTGTTGGCATAATTTTCTTGTTTGTGAAATATTGTTGCTATCGTTGTGTTTAGTTTGGCATAGTGAACTAACATTATAATCTTTGTATCCATATCATTGGAGTTTTGGGAAACTTTGTATTTCTATTTTTTGTAATAAGGAATGAAATTTGGAATTTGCACGACTTCCTATCTTTGTGATGGTGCAGATACTCTATAATTAATAGTTGGCCATTATAGTAGGGGATATCAGAGGAAGAGGCCCACAAGCTAGTAGGGTATATAAAACTCATCAAGATGAAGGGACTAGTAGTTCTAGTGGACCAACAAATCAGGAAAGAGGAGGCTATCAGAACAAAGCAGGGAGATCTTTTGTTAGATGTGGTTATCAAGGAAGAGAAAGAGGTTTTACTAGTAAATGCTTCAAATGAAATCAATATGCCAGTCATAAGAGTGGGGAGTGTCTGAAGATCACAAAAGAAGGTCACCCAAGGCTAGAAAGTAGAAATTAGATCATGCAACCAAAGCAAGAAAGTGTGGGATCACTTGCTCATCACACTAAGGAACTTGAGACTAGAGAGTCTTTGTTGCTCAAGAGAGTGTTGTTGAATCCACCGAAGGAGAGTAAAGAACCAGAACAAAGAAGAAATTTGTTCACAACAAAGTGCAAGGACAAAGGTAAGTGTTGTAAATTGATTATTAATAGTGGTAGTACAGATAATTTAGTGGTTGTAGAAATGGTGGATAAGCTAGTTCTTAAGTGAACTAAACATCCTACACTGTATAAATTTGCTTGGCTTTAGAAAGGGCATTAGTTGTTGGTAGATGAGCATGCCTTAGTAGAATTTCAAATTCGTAGTTATAAGGATAGTGTGATTTGTGATATCATGCCCATGGATGTGTGCCATGTATTTCTTTGTAGGCCTTGGTAGTTTGATCAGAAAGTTGTACATGATGTGAGGAGTAACACCTATACATTTGAAAAGGATGGAATCAATCATACTTTGTTACCTAGATGCGGGAATAAGAAGAGGAAAATAGTAGTAGTAGCAATAGAAAGATAATGTTGGTGAGTGGAAAAGAGTTCTTGCATATCATGGAGAAGGAAGAAAGGGGAATTGCTTTGGTGTGCAACCCCAAGGAATTTCTCACCTATACACAATTGGAAGAGTTTCCTAAGGAGATACAAGATATCTTGGAGGAACAGAAGGATATTTCTGCAGTTGATTTACATGATGAGTTTCCTCTTATGTGTAGTATTAGTCATCACATGGATTTGATTCCAGGGGATAGCCTTCCAAACAAGGTTGCATACAAATTGACTCCCCAAGAGAATGATGAGATTAGAAGGAAAGTTGAAGAATTACTCCAAAAAGGGTTTATAAGAGAGAGTTTTGTCCTTGTGCAAGTCCTCCAGTATTGGTTCTGAAGAAGGGAAATGAATGGAGAATGTGCATAGACTCAAGGTCCATTACTGAGATAACTATCAGATACAGGTTTCCAATTCCTAGAATAGATGATTTGATGGATTACCTAGGTGGTGCTAAGTATTTTTTGAAAATAGATCTGAAAAGTGGTTATCATCAAATTCAAATCAAACTCAAAGATGCGTAGAAGACAACATTTAAAATGAATGATGGACTATATGAATGGATAGTTATGCCCTTTGGGCTCACGAATGTACCCAATACTTTTATGAGGCTCATGAACGATGTCTTAAACCTTTTCTAGGGAAGTTTGTTGTTGTGTATCTTGATGACATCTTTGTGTTTAGCATGTCTAAAGAAGAACATCTACAACATTTGAAGATGGGAATGACGAGGTTGCATGAAGAGAAGTTTCCAATTAATTTGAAGAAGTGTGTGTTTATGCAAACTAAATTGACCTATTTTGGTTTTGTGGTATCTAGTGAATGGCTAAAAATGGATAAGGATAAGGTTCAATCAATTATTGATTGGCCAACACCAAACAATGTGCCTAAGGTAAGAAGTTTGCATGGGCTTGCTAGCTTTTATAAAAAGTTTATTAGAAATTCCATTCATGTAGTTGCTCCTATACTTGAAACCATTAAGGGGTCTAAAAAGTAGCTTATATAGACTCTAGAGGTTGAAAAGAGTTTTAAATTTCTTAAACATAGAGTAACTAAGCAACCTATACTTGTAGTGCTTGATTTCAATAAAGTATTTCAAGTGGAATGTGATGCCAATGACTTTTCAATAGGGGTTGTTCTTAGCTAGGAAGATAAACTAGTGGCTTATTTTAGTGAGAAACTGAATGATGCTAAGAAGAAATATTTTTCCTATGATCTTGAATTCTATGCATTGGTTCAATTATTAAAGAAGTGGAGGCATTACTTGCTTCCTAAGGAGTTTGTTGTTTACACTAATAACCATGCATTACAGTTCATTAATAGTTAGTATAAGTTAAATAAAAGGCATGCAAAATGGGTAGAGTATCTTCAAAGCTATATTTTTGTGTTGAAGCATAAGAGTGGGAAAATAAATAAGGTTGTTGATACATTAAGTAGAAGAATTTTATTGTTGCATGAAATTCATGCTAACAGTGTTAGTTTTGATAGTTTGAAGGAGTTGTATGCAGATGATCTAGATTTTAAAGATACATATGAATCATGTAGTAGTCCAATCAACAAAGATAGGGGTCCTTGGAGTGATTATATGTTACAAGAATATTTGTTATTTAAAGGCAACCAATTGTGCAAACCTAGGGGATCAATGAGGGACAATCTATTGAAAGAGAAACATAGTGGTAGTCTAGAAGGACACTTTGAATAGGATAAAAATTATTTGTAGTTGAGCATGCACTATTACTAGACAAGAATGAGGGTTGATGTCAACAACTATGTGGAGAGATGTAGAGTATGTCAACATGCAAAGTGAAGAAGTTAGAATGCAGGGTTGTATCCATCATTACTAGTTCCATCTCGACCATGGGATTTTGTAAGTATGGATTTTTTTATGGGTTTTCCTAGGACACAAAGAGGCAATGATTGTGTATTTATAGTTGTGGATAGGTTCTCTAAAATGGCGTGTTTTATTCCATGAAAAAATACTAGTGATGCAATCAATATTGGTAACCTACTTTTCAAAAAAGTGGTTTGGTTACATGGTATTCCATGGAGTATTGTGTTGGATAGGGATACAATGTTTGTTGGGAATTTCTAGAGAACCCTTTGGAAAAATTTGGGAACACATCTTAGCTTTAGTTCCACCTATCATCCCCAAATAGATGGTCAAACCAAGGTAGTGAATAGAAGTATTGGTGGCATGTTGAGGTGCCTTTTTCAGAAAATGCCTGGTAACTAGGATATGGCTTTGGCCCAGGCTGAGTTTGCTTTCAATGATTTTTTTATATTTTATGGCATGCATCTTAGGGGTGTCTTGGAACTTAGAAATCTTGGTGACATGGAGAAAAGAAGTGCAGATGGTGAAGAGTTTTCTCAGGTTATTCATGACCTTCATAAGGAAGGAAGCAATTAGCAATACAAATAATATGTTGACAAGAAGCAGCTCAGGAAGTTCATTTTTAGGTGGGTGATCTTGTGTTAGCACAACTTAGGAAATAAATATTTCCTATAGGTGAATACAATAAACTGAAGATGAAGAAATTTGGTCCTTGCAAGATTCTTCTAAAGTTTTTCAGTGAATGCCTACGAGATTAGCCCTTCTCCAGGCATGGGATTTCACTAATCTTCAATGTAGAAAATTTTTATCCATTGTTGAATGAACAAGAAAACTAAGAGGGGTGGGGTGAATCAATTGTATCTTATAAAAACATAAAAACCCTCATTAACATTCAGATACACATGCATTCATTAAACCCTTAATATGTTATGATGCTTAAACATGAAAAGAAGATAATAAAAATTGAAACAACAACACCATGTACAAAAGAGAACACCATGTACAAGGGCTCACTGCCAGAATAGGACACATTGTCTAGAAAGGGTCATAGCCAAGGAACACTACTAGAACAAAGAAAGAAGATAGAAATAAAGTGTTACACAAAAAAAAATTGCATGCAAAACTAGCTCCAACACCTTCTTAGTCTTGTTTGAATGATTGAAGACATATTTTTCTCATTACATCTAGTAGTCTAACACTTTGAAGTTTGCATTGCTCTGCTCAAATTCAAACTCTACAACACTATAATTCACATCACTCACATTACACACACCTATCTTTGTGGGTCACACATCCCTCAAGATATCAACACTTATTTATATTGTCTTCAACCTTCAAACCCTTCTCCAAGGTCAACTATGAACATCAAATGTAAAAATTCAAATTAGGTCATCACCAAACATTCCCATCGTGAAAAGAAGTGAAGGTAGACCACACAAATCCTTAGCTAGGACCCAAATCTATCCTAACATGCTTCACCATGATTCCACAATCCTCAAACACACCTTGCATGTAGTGTCAACCCCAGTTTGGTCGTTACCCATGCAAACACCATTAAATTTTTAAATACACACTTCCTTTGATCAATCCAAAACTTCTAGATGACAAACTTCACCTTAGCACGATCCAAAAAGCACCCTAAAAACCAATAAATTCCTTTGCAACAAATTTCACCTAAAGAATATAAGCATCTTGTATATCCAAACAACACTACCACATACTATAACTTGTAAGGCCATCTTTGAAAACACCAAACCACAAATCCTCTTGACACAAGAAAGAGACCAACACCATAAACCTTCCTTCAGAATCACAAGTCCTGAAACACAACTACGGAGAAATGTGGAGCAAAGAAATTTCTCCCATACACCTCTAAAAAGAACAATTCACACACTAGTGAACACAAATTCTTCTATAAAATGATCCATCAACAAAAAATTTGAATATAGCATCTTTGAACACCTCTAACCAACATATCTAAAGCACACAACTAGATATTTAACCTAGAAGAAATGCGGAGCAAAATTAGAACACCTCTGCAACACTGAACACCATTGCAACACAGTGTTTCCTCTTTTTATCAATTTTTTCAATATCATCAACATATTTATCACTACCACAACCATAACCGGAATCTTATCAAAGCAACACCAAAGGTTGACACTACTAGCTTTACTAATGACAACATAATGCAACTAATCAAAGCAACAATCTCTCTCAACCACTACATAGTTGACACCAATGACAAGACAAGCTTGTTTACATCAATAAAAACACCTTCATACTTGAAAAATCCATATCATAGTGCTACAAATGAAGAAACAACAAAGTTAGAGTTGAAATCCATTGAATATCAGCATGTGGCCAAACCTATTCTGCTAGAAATTGAATGCATTGTCGATAAAAATTTGTTGAAGACTCATGGAAAAGAGTATTTTAGGTATTTGGTGAAGTGGTGTGATCATCCTTTGGAGGATGATTCATGGTTAACCATACATGAATTTTCTACCTATGGTCATTCCATCAATGACCTCATGAATGAGAGTTCATGATCTTTTTCTTCCCCCAAGGCGCCTGATGTAGGGGCATCTCAATTTTGATGTGCAAATTTTGGTTTTCTTTTTGGTTTCTATTTTTCTTTTGTTCCCTTGTCTTTCTATGACAAGTGGTGGGCTTTATGTGGATTTAGGAGACTTGTTCTTCCTTCCTTTTAGCAGCCCAAATATTTTTGGCAGTTACATAGTCTTCAAAAAAAGAGAAAAATAAGGCTGAGTAATGGGTGTATGTTTTGAGAAAGAGAGACGATGGTTATTGGAAAGAAAATCCTATTCCAAGTGCTTGTTGTTAGGGAGTGATTTTGGAAGAGGACCGAGCAAGATGAAGACAAAAATAATAGCACCATAAAAAGAGCTCAAGTGACTAGGACGAGGCGAGTGGAGTGATAGAAAACGCATCTAGACAAAATAGTGTATCGATTGGGGGTTTCTATTGTCCTTTAATTTAGTTGATTGACTTCTTTGAAATCAGCTTGGTTTGCTCTGATGTGTATATGAATAAAGCTATGTTTCCTTGGTCTGAAACTTTGATACTGTTTGTTTGCAACAACATGTGCTAGCATAATCTTGTTGTTTGAAGTTTGTTGTTTGTGAAATCTATTGTTTCTATAGTTGTGTTTAGTTTGGCATAGTGTTAACACTATAATCTCTATATCCCTATCATTGGAGTTTGAGGAAACTTTGTATTTCTTTTTTTTGCAATAAGGAATGAAATTTGGAATTTATGTAGCTTCTTATCTTTTTGATAGTGTAGATACTCTATAATTAATACTTATCCATTAATTAACTATTATATTGAACCTCCCAAACCACTGTATACCCAGATTTTACATAGAACTATAAATTCCCAACCCCCTTCTAAGCCATTTTCATCCTAAATTTATAAACCCTATACATTTCCTTATTAACATATCAAATGCATTATATTAGAAGAAGCAAACCAAACTTATCCATGAGCTTGAGCCACTAGCATGGTCTTCTTTGGGTATCCTAGACTATATTTAGCATGCTCGACCAATTATGTGGCCTCATACATTGTGCTTTCCAACCCCATTCGACTCCCACCACCTTCCATATCTTGGTACATTGCACTTGCAAACTTGTGAATCTATCCATCATCCTCATCATTCACTAGCCCCACCCATCTCTTTAAAAATGCAATCCACAGTTCCCTTGCATTTTTATTTTTTGGAAGCACCTATGTGGCCCTTAGAGTTATTAAATGAAACTTCTCTATTTCATGACCTCTCCTTCTCAGCATTTAGTAATCCATTGGAAAAGGAATCCTACCCTCTAGGTCCACATTCTCCAAGACGTCACCAAGTTCCCCATGAATTTTTTTTTAACACCTTCTTGTAGAGGATCTTAGCATCCTCTTTGTTCTCCCCTTTCATTCAAGATGGTTGCCAAAAATATGGTAGTAATGTTAGAGTTGACCCTATACTTATGTTCAAACCTCAAGAAATCCTCACCCAACACCCATTTCACTGGATGAATAACCAAAATATGGTGCACCTTAAGAGTGTGCTTATTTATGCTTTTTGACACCATTCCTAGAAAGACAATCTATCACTTTTTTCTTACCAACCTCATAGGTGTATCCATCTTTGTACCTTTGTATTTTTGCAACATCCAAAGGGAAAACCAAATTCCATTTCGTATCAATCACTGTATCAGCCACCTTAAAATGTTATGATCATTATGCTCAATTTATTAACTTACACCTCATAATGATATGGAGATTCCAACCACCTCTTCTTCATTCATGATTTTCCTTATGTATCTTTGATCTCATTAGATCTCTCAATGTCATCACTAAGATTTCATCCACCCTTCATCCTTCTGCCAACTCGCATTTCATGAAAGTTACCTTAAATGTTCATAATTATTGATGTTATGTATGCACCCTCTCCACAATGGGACCAGTCAAGATGTCATTTGAGTTAGTTAACTATTTTCTTCGATACTTTTCTTAGCTAGCTCATCTGCCAATGTGTTAGTTTGAAATCTTCAAATCTTCCTACCAAGTCTCAGATTAGTACCAATCATTTACTCAACTTCCAATTTGGTTTTTTCTTTTGGAGAATAGTGTTTATTTTTATGAAGGAATCACCTTCTAAGTGCACTCTTATGGCCTTTAATTCCAATCCACTTTTTAAACCCAAATATGTTACCCTAAATTCTACCATCTTGTTTGTTTTTAATGGGGAAAAGTAGGTTTTCATGGGACCTGAAACCCTATCAAAGAGAATCATGTTGCATAAAGATAAACCATATACCGGAAGTAGCCCAACAACAACACCAAGAAGAAACAAGACTACATAGGACTACACATGCTATAGAAAATAGGTTTTGAAGGGAACCTAAAACCCTCTACAACCAGGTTTTAACTAGGACCTAGAAACCAAGAAACTAATAGGAACTGCTTGAAATATTTAGGCAACAATGCAGCCAAGCTATAGAAAACATCTACTTAGTAACAACAACACTAAGCCATGAAGAAGAGGGAAAGAAAAGTTCCCAATCAAAAAAATTAGACCAACTAGAATCTCAACCTCAAAACAAGAAATGCAAAGTAGCACTGAGGAAGAAATCTCCTTAAAATACCTGACAAACCAAGAATCCAACTCAATCTCCATGCTTGAAGGAAAGATCTCCCCTCTATTGGAAAGGATTGGATGAACATCTTTTGCATTGAACCCAAGGATCACTAGTAGCCACAAACCCCACCTCAAAAGGAGTAACTCCGACCTCAAAAGGGACAACAACTGAGAAAACTAGAGCAAGGAGCTTCCAACCAAATGCACAACACCCATCTTCACCTTGATAGAAGAGGAATCCACCTTCATAGGATTAGTCTTCACCTCTATAGAAGAAATAGGATGAGGCACCAAGGAGAAAACAACCAAACCAGCAAAAAAAAAACACACCATCCTTTGGCATACCTGACATCAAGAAAAAGAGGAATGATAACAACAAAAACAACTGGGTCTGAAGTAAAGGCATAAATAATAACCCAACTGACCACCCAAGAGCCAAAAGAAGAGAAGAATAACCCTTCCAACCACATAACTCCAATTGGACAAACAACGCAGAGCTAGCAAGAAGAGATACATAAGAATGAACATGCAAATACAAATCTATATGCAAAGAGAAGAAGATCCCACACTCAAGAAAAGGATCATGAAACAAAATGGGATCTCAGTGAAAAACAAACACCACAACCTAGAGAATCAAAGAAAGCCCTACCTATAGAACAGGACAGGACTCATATCCATAAGCAGTAGCTCCAACATCCTCTACCTTAGAGGAAAAAGAAACACCAACCATATTCCATAGAATCTTAAACCCTTAAATGGATCACTAGTAAGGAAGTAAGCCCAACATCACTCCAAAAATAGGGGAAGGCCAAGGAAGAACCCCAAAAACTACGCTAGGCAGAAGAGCACTCCAACCTTGACAACCCAGCTAAGACAAAACCATTGAAAAAAAAAGCCCCATAAGAAAACAATGCTTTGGCCACAACAACCCAAAGGAGAGCACCCAAAAACTAAGGCCACCATAAATTGATGGGACCCAACAGTACCATACTAGAAGCACCCATGAGCACATCCACCTGCAGAAATAAGAACATGCAGGAATAAGAAAAATCGATGCATAGAAAAAAAGCCACAACACCAGACTGCAGCTCCAGAACCACCACACAACAAACCTGCAGCAAGAAGACCATGCAGGAAGAAGAGGAATAGGGAAAA
Source organism: Sequoia sempervirens (assembly GCA_007258455.2). Lineage (NCBI taxonomy): Eukaryota > Viridiplantae > Streptophyta > Pinopsida > Cupressales > Cupressaceae > Sequoia > Sequoia sempervirens. The sequence goes on along the minus strand of VDFB02173155.1, from coordinate 11,810 downwards.
GCCACAACAAGCAACTCCATATCCACTTGACTCCCAACTTGCACGAAGAAACCAAATGCTACGAACCACAAAAGCTCATCATCATCATCAAATTTAGACTCACCATTTGAGTCCTCTCTAGGATACAAAACACCACTACCGAGCTTAGACCCAACCTCCACAAGATGCAAAAAACACGAGGAGAGCACTGAAACAGCAAGAGCATGGCCAACCATGCCACTGAAAAGCCACCAAGAGTGACTAGACATAGCAGGAACAGGGAAAAACACCATAGGAGAAGCATTATCATCATCTTCATCCTCTACTCCCCCCTCGCCATCTACCTCGGAAGCTTTCAAACTACTTGCGCAACTTCCATTCCTTCCCACGTGCACCATGGAATATGACTAGGACTACCATGTTGTTTGTTGCTTCTATAATTTTTTTTTCATTTAGAACCATACCCATATGGTCTCTTATCACACAACTAGCACCACTTCACCCTGGGTTTCCTTTCAAAGCTCCGATAGTATAATATAATATTATATTATAATACTATATTATATAATATTATATTATATATTATATAAATTATATATTAATGATATAATATAATATAGTTATATATTATATAATATAGTTATATATTATATAATATAGTTATATATTATATAATATAGTTATATATTATATAATATATAATATATTATATATATATATATAATATATTATATATTATATAATATATAATATATTATATATTATATAATATATAATATATTATTTATTTTTTTTAATAAAAGGGGTAAAAACATTATTGAACCTCAAAAAAAGAATTACATCAAAGCAAAGGGCTAAATCCTAAAGGAACCGAAAAGAACAACCCAAATAGGTCAAGAGATAAAATCAACCAGCACCAGCTTCATCCTCAGCAAGAACCCTCTCCAATTCCAAACAGAGCTCATGGGGGATTTGAACCCATTCTCCAATCTTCTAACCATCCAAATGCTCAGACACCCACTTGCCCAGGAAATCCATTGTCCTATTCCACTCCCTTAGAATATGGACAAATGACACCATCTCCATCAAAGTGTCAATTTGCAAAATCTACTGGACCATCACCGCCAATTGCCAGCTAACATCAGACACCTTCTATTTATTAAGAAAGTTGATCAAAACCTAAGAATCTAATGCAAAAATAACCCAATGCCACCCAAATGTGTAGGCCCTTTCCAAAGCGTAGAGGATCACCAATCCTTTCATAAGGTTGATAGTCTGCAAACCTTGATGGATAGAAAAGAGGAAAACCATCAAACCAAACGAGTCCCTACCAACTCCACCTATACCAGCGAGACCCAGATTTCCCCTGGAAGAACCATTAATATTGACCTTCAATGTGCCAACTGGAGGGAGCTTCCAATTCCCCAATCTTTGAACTCACTACCTCATTTTCCCTCTTTTCTTACAACAAGTAGAGGTCGAGGATAGCTCGTGAATACCCAGCCTAGCCACCATTTCTGCATCCCTTTTCTCCAGTGACAACACCACATCTCCCTTGGCTTCAATCGTCTCATGAATCATACCTTGGATCTTGAACCACACCTATTGTATCCTCAAGTTTTCACCTCTGAAAATCCTCCTATTCCTTTCCATCCAAACCTACCACAATAAAAAAATAGGCCCAACATGCCACACATCCTACAAAAAGGGGGCCACCAAGGGAGGTCATCCCAAGCTAGTCCAGAAATCCACCAAGAAGGAGGCATGAACACAAGGGCTATTCCATACTCCCCACCAAGAATGCCAAAGTTGAAAAGTAAAAGGACACTGAAAAAATAAATGAGAAGATTCCTCCTCACCTTCCCCACAAAGAACACACCTAGAGGGGCCCTGAAACCCACGTTTTTGAATATTATCCCATGTCAGATACCTGTTTCAAGACAAATTCCAAATGAAGCAGTCACCCTTCGGCCAAGAAAACTTATTCCACACCTTCTTCCACCAAGGAAATTTTTCCCCCTCGATCCTTTGAGAGAGCACCCTTTGGTAACCCGAAGCCACAGTATAAGTACCTTTCTAGCTGGAAGACAATGAAAGAATATCCTTATCCATGAGGGAACTACTATGTTAGCCAAAAAGAATCTTATGAAGCACAACACACTCCTCTTCCATGCCCACCACTGATCACTCATCGGGATTCTTCGACCTCACTCTCACCAGCTGCCCATGAAAAGAATGTAACTTAAAGTTGCTCACCCTTGACCAATCAGCATCAAAAAATCTTTGGCACAAGGTCAACAACTTAGGAAACTAAAAGATAATGGGAGGGTAGCCATCCCAAGAATCATACCAAAACTGAACCTTCGTCCCATGCTTGCATATCCAAAATAATCCATCCTTGATTAGTGCAACCCCTTTCTTAAGAGTAGACCAAATTACCAAGCCCTTTCCCACTAGAGGGTAGCGATGAATATCTTTTTGAGGGATATCTTGGAGATACTTATGGGATAGAATCCTAGCCTAGATACGATCCTGCTCAGTGCGCCACTGCTAATAAAGTTTAGTTGTCGTAGCCATACTTCCAGCGAGGACTGCCTTAGCCCAACACCACCATACTGCTTTGGAAAACAAGTAGTATCCCATTTAACAAGACTCCATTTGGAAGAAAACAAGCTGCCAACCCATAAGAACTATCTTGCTAAAGAGTCCAACTCCCTAACAAAACTCACCGGGGCCATCTGAATCATACATCGGTAGATGGGGAGAGCTTGAACCATAGATTTAAGAAAATGAACATGATCCACAAAGGAAAACCAATGGTTGGTCCAATGAGAAACTTTCATATGAAATTTATCCAAGATAGGTTGCCACGAATCCCTTGGTAACCTGCCAGCAGCGATAGGAATCCCAAGATAAGACAAAGGAATAGCCCCAATCTGAAATTGCAGAATATGAGAAATTATCCTATGTATAGAATTCAGAGTGTTGAAGAAAAATATAGTAGACTTGTCTTCATTAATTAATTGTCCCAAAGCCACAAGATAAATATCTAGAACTTGGCACAGATTCACAGCTTCCTGAATAGTGGCCACACCCATCAAAGTTGTGTCATCCACAAACTACAAATGTGATTGTGGGGTAAGTCACCTCCCCACCTCCACCCCTAGATGAGGCCCCACTACACATGTCCTCTTAATAAGTGTCCCAAGCCTTCAACCAATAGAAGAAACAAGGAGAGAGAGGGTCACCTTGCCTCAATCCACAAGAAGCATGAAAAAGCTCAGAGTGCTCCCCATTAATTAAAACAGAGAATGAGACTAAAGTGACGCAACTCATGACCCATTGAATCCACTCATCTCCAAAGCCAAAAGTAGCCAGAACCTTTTGGAGAAAAGATCAGACTCTATCATACACCTTAGCCATATCAAGCTTGATAAACATAGCCTTTTCTCTAGAATTGGTCATAGAATGAATGGTCTCTGTAGCTATAATAATACCATCCAAAATTTCCCTACCCTCCACAAAACCACTTTGCTCCTCAAAGATGAGCACCTTAAGCCACTTTTTCAGTCTATTAGCTCAATTAGCTAGGAAATAATCTTATAAACAACATTGTAAAGAGATATGGGATGAAAGCAGCTTAACCTATCCACCCCTTCACACTTGGGAATGAGCACAAGGAAAGTGGAATTAAGAGCCTTTAACATCTTCTTATTCCTTTGAGATTCTTGGATTACTTCCAATAAGTCCAGCTTGATAATTTCCCAAAACTCTTGAAAGAATTCAATCAGGAAACCATCAAGGCTTGGGTCTTTCCCCTTCATCTAAAACACAAACCCCTCCAACTCCTCTAGAGAAATCTCTCCCATGAGATGATCCATCATTTCCCTAGAAACCAAGGAAGGCATACAAGAAAGGACCTGAGCTTCTTCCACAAAACTACCTTGAAAATCGTCACTAAATAGGGAAGTAAAATATTGAACTGCTTCATTCAAAATATCCTGAAATGAAGAAAGAGTCTCTCCGCTATCATTGACCAAAACAAGAATAGAATTACCATGATGCCTAGCCTTTATAGAATTGAAGATGAAAGAAGAGTTTCTATCTCCCTCCTAGAGCCACTCAACCCAGGCTTTCTATTTCCAAAAGATCTCCTCCCACAACTCCCACTCTTCCAAAGCTTTCAAGACCCTTGAATCTTCTAGTGGAATATTCTCAATTACCCCATTCTCCCTAATTATCCTCATAATACCATCCATCTCAACCTGTGCAACATTCTTTGCATGGAAAATATCGTCGAAGCATTTTTAGTTCTAATGCTTAAGATGATACTTAACAAACTAAAGAAGCTTAGCAAAGACATACATTGCAATACCATAGGAAGGTCTACCATCCTGCCACCACTGAGCAACATAGCTGGGGAGATCAGGATCACGCAACCACATGAGTTGAAACTTGAAGGAGGAAGTCTAAGGTAGCTAAGTAGAGAGGACCAAAAGCTTTATAGGCCAATGGTCCAAACCCCTCCAGTCCAAAATCTCAGAGCTAGAAGACCACATACCACCAACCCAGAGGCGGGAAACCATGAAACGATCCAAGCGTTTTGTAATGCAGTTGTCACCAACCCTCTAATTGTTCCAAGTAAACTATCCATTCTTGGGCTTGATATCAACAAGATTCAAAGTAGAGATATTGTCTTGGAACAAAAGCGCAGAGGCCTCCAGCCTCGCAATACCACCTCGCTTCTCAACAAGCTCAGTAATGGAATTGAAGTCACCCCCAATAATCCAAGGATGGTAAGGAGCCATGTTGTGAACAAATCAAATATTGGACCACAAGAGTTGCTTGCCATACAACTCCACAGGTACATACACATTAGAGAAAAGAAAAAATTCCCCAGTCTCGAAACAAGAAGCCACCATGGAGAGAGAGGAATTAAAGGAAACCCACCATTGGGGGCTAATCTTCTAAGGGTTCCATAAGCAAGCCACCCCCCGAAAAGATCCCTGAGCACCATTGCATTGGAATTCACTATTCCTCCATAAATTAGGCACTAATCCCATCATACACTCAACATAAAGCTTGGTCTCCTGTAGAAAAAGGATAGTAGGAGAATGACGTCTAACCAAATCTCGAACAAATTTTTGTCTAGGGCCATTGTTCAAGCCCTAGCATTCCATAAAAAAAAAATTATTTCAAGGGGGCCAAGAAATGAGAATCCAAAGTCTTGATTGACCCTAACTCGACCAAAGTCTCCCATATCATTTTAATCTTCTCCAAATCTTTCTTCCTGCCAAGCTTAGAAACTTTCTCTGCCCCCCCTTTCTCAAGATCTTTCTGTAAAATACCCAATTGAGGAGACAACTTACTATTCTTACCCACCTTTGTGCCCATTCTCCATGAGGGATGAGACAGAGCCTCATTGCCCTTCACAGCTTCAGCAACATGACTTGACTCCTCCTGAACCACCATTTGTAGATATGTTTCCAAATTCATAGTCCCATCCATCTGTGGAGCAAGAGGTACCCCTGAACTGAGCCCCTCTCGCCCTGAACCTCCCCCATCCTACTCTAAGCATGGTACGCCTAAACTCACCTCCTACTGGTTAACCTACACAACCTCAAAAGGAGGCCCAAATTGTTCAATACCCAAAGTCCCCTGATCTAAATTTAACAATCCTAGATTCACTTCTTGCTGGCTAAGATCATCCAACACCTCGAATCTATTAAAAGTAGCATCATCCCACCTTTCCTTCAGACTCCTTTTTTTCCCCTTATTTCTGTTTAGAGCTCTCACATGAGTAAAACCATCATCCCCAGTACCTCCACCCAGAATAGGATCCTTTCCCTTATCCACCTTAGGTGGATTACGAGGAGGTTGGGAAGACTAAGCCTCCAAAGGCTTGGCATTTGGGCATCTACGTTGTAAATGGCCATACTCATGGAAAAGACAAAATTGAAAGGGTAAGGTCTCATAGTCTAGTTGTTGCACCCATGAACAAGATCCTGCACACACTTCTATGGAATTTGGAAATGGTTTACTTAAATCAATTTCCACACAAAACTGGGCATATGTCATTACCTTTTTGAACTGAATCTGCTATGAAGAACCCATAGGTTTCCCAAGCAACAAAGCCATTAAATGCAAAACATCATCGTGCCAACATTCCACCAGGAGCTTCGGTAGTCTAACCCAAACTAGAACCCTACTCAAAAGCTCCTTAGTCGGATTGAATCCTGCATGACATGGTTTAATAAATAGGCCCACCTAGTTTTAAAAGTAAGGACCCCTTCAAACACCTTGATCCTATCCACCATGCAGTCAAATGTAACCATAAAATAGTTATTCACTAGGTGCCGAATATCCATCTCCCCCTGGAAACCATGTCCTCTGAGCCTAGGCTTCCAAAAATCAACAAGATTCTCAATCCCAAGAACTTACAATACAAGGAATGTCTTGAGTAGTAATCAATATCCTCCGCCAACATCTCCATCAGAATCACTACATTCAGCCTCTCCTTGCAACTTTCCAAGCACCCATTAATCTTCGATCTAAGATCCCCCTGACGAGCCCATCACAATCTTGTATGGATACAAAGAGAATAGATTATTATCAAAAATCTTAGAACCCTGTGGTGAGGTTTCAGTCCAAAATCTTAACATAAATCCATCTTGGGGCAAGCCCCAGATGATTCCCCTAGCGAAATTGAAGAAGAGAAAACCTTAAATAGGTATGAAAACCCTCAGGTTGCAAAAAAACTATGGCCTCAGCCCATCGAATGCACTTCAAGCCTCGATCTCCACCCACAGCCAAGAACGCCCCTCTTTGGAGTAGTGAGCACTTTGCAAAACATAGAATCAGGGCACAAAGCTGGCCAACATGGCCCCCAAATAGCACCCCTGTGCCCGACCAAGCCCCATACAGGCTAAGGGGAAAGGGAAATCACTTGGACTAAACCATCCAACACAACCACCTACACAAAGGCTAGTGCAGTCCACCAAAGCCCACGACTCAGCCTCTCACCACCAATCCCCACAATGCAGATCCTCTTTGCACCAACCAAACAAAGGAAAGAAGAGATAAAATGCATAGCTCCCACAAATCATTGTCCCCAAACACCTCAATAGCCTCCCACATCGCATAGCAAGACAAATAGGAAAGAATGGGCTAGCGAATGGGCGCCCTAACTCATCGCGCAGAGCCTCCAAACACCATTTTTCATATTATATATTAATTATTAATTATATAATTATTTTTTATTTTAAGGGGTAAAGGCTCAAAGCTATGAACCGGTGTTATAATATATATATATAATTAATATAAAAAATGATAATTATATAATTATTATATAATTTTATTATATTATATCATTATATTATAATATTATATTATATATATAAGATAATATTGTATATATAAAATATTATATTATCTATATAATATAATATAATGATATAATATAATATAGTTATATATTAAATATTAATATTATAAAATATATTATATTAGTATAATATTATATATAAAATAATATATAATAATATAGTATATATTAATACATTTTTTTATAGGGGAAATGGGCCTAGCTCGATTGGCTAAAGAACCATGTTGTAGGAAAGAGGTCACAAGGTCTAGTCTCCCCACCGTCCCTGTGGTACTGGAGGGCGTGTCGTACCAACATCACTGGTTATGTGAAAAAAGTTTACCAGGTGCATTGCAGTTTATAGGGGGGTGCCTACCCATTTCTTAGTTTATAGGGGGGTGCCTACCCGTTTCTGAGTTTATAGGGGGTGCCTACCCATTTTTTAGTTTATAGGGGGGTGCCTACCCATTTCTGAGTTTATAGGGGGTGCCTACTCATTTTTTATTCCTGTAGTCTAAGAAAAACATTTTTTATATGATATCAATGTAATGGATATTCGTTTAAAACATATATCAATGTCACTTTGGCTCTTACCATGGCAACATGTACTTTTTACCTAACCCTAGGAAAATTCAAAGTGGAATTTTTCATTTTTAGACAAATGAGAATTTCTTTTTTGTCATATCACCACTTTTTAGACCGCCATGATCCTAGTTAGACCTTGTTATGGTTAGGGTTTGAGTTAAAGTTAAGATTAGGGTTAAGGTTAGAGTTAGAATTAGAGTTAGGCGAAGGAATACAAGTAGTTTCAGTGTTACATTTATTTTTTATGTTAGAATTTTATATAAATTATTAAATATATAGGTATATATTATAAAATAATTCCTTTTCACACCTATTTCAAACTTTTGAAGAAAAAAATATGATATTTAAGTAATGGAAATTTTAACTTAGCTTGAATATAAAATACAAATATTTATAATCATGAAAAAAATCAACATGTTCATCCATTGCACTTGGATTGAAGAATGCATTGGTTAATGACACATGAATATAAATATAAATAATAATTTACATAAACAAGTGCAAAGATTATGTTTTTCCAAGGTTGAAGCATTTATCACACAAAATAATAAAACACTATCATACTGATCAACACTATTACAAAAAAATTTATAAAATCCTTTCAAAATTGAATTTAGTCATGGTTACAATGTGCACATAGTTTTTAAACATTTGTCACAAAATATATCACAAAATTTTTCTATCATAACTAAATATTTTCTAACACTTTCACATAGTGAACCATTTATGCATTGGTAACAACTCTACATCATCATTATCATGAAGAATAGTTCGCACTTTGATTGTGATATTAAACTTCATGACATACAAGGTAGGTATCCCATAGTGTTGTGATATCGTTAAAAGGGATCTAGTGTAGTGCGCCTCCATTCTCACCATGGATGTGCAGGTAGATTGGCTTTGGAACTTGGAAATGAAGGAAAAATAATAGGGATATTTAAAGGTATGTGCTAATGATGTCAAGTAGTTCATTTTGTATATTATGAATTTATGGACTATGTGTGAAGGTTAGGATAGGACTTATTATATATATGTTTAAGGATAGGTTTATCATGATGGGCATGTGTGTTCAGACATGAGCATTACTAGGATGCAGGCTATGGACATATTGATGTGATGGGAGTCCTTTGGTTACATTTGGGGTTTTCACTTTATTCTAATATATTATTATTGTGTTCACATGTCATTATGATTTTGATTATTATTATCTTTATTGTCATGAAAACGTATTGACTTGTGTTCAAGACTTGTGGTTGCAGATGTGACATGAGCTTCTATTAGTGCTTTAGTGACTATGATGTATATTCTCATGTTATTATTGCTATCTAGAGATTTATTTCAATAGTTAGGTGATAAAATAGTATGTTGTTAGGTTAGGAGGAAAGAGTGACATCGTACCATTGGACGTATGGGGGGCATATGAGAATGAGATACGATTGCTAGAGTTCATTTCCTAGTACTTCAGCTATTATGCACATGTGCTCTAACTTGTATGTTGATTGAACAGGTACTAGACTACGTCTCCACCTAAATTAGTAGGTCTGAGCATTCCTCTAATCCCAATGGTGGTTGAGGAGATAACATCTAGGCCCAAGTTATACCCTAACCCTAGTCATTGTTCCCAATTAGGGACAACTAATTTAGTGTGTGACCACCTTTCTGAGTTGTCATGGGATAATGCTTGATCTCCTATACCCTATGGTTGGAGTGTTGCACTTGTGTGAATGTTTCTATTGGGTTATGTGATCATGTGACTCCAATGTCTAGCTTTGAGTATGGATTCAGTTCAAATGGTGTTAAGTCCTTTGGTAAGTTAGGTTAGTCACTGTTGTGATCATTCTCATTATTTATGTTTTGATGTGAATGTCTCATTTCAGTAAGAAGTTATTTTGTGGTTTATGCTTAGTCTTTGATTATGAACTATTTAAGTGAAGTTAGCTTTTAGGTCAGATATGTTGATGGTAACTATAGTTGTCATGTGGGTGTTAAAGTGTGATTTAATGTTATTATATATATGTATATATATTGCTATGCTTATTCTTTGATGTGAGTGAATATTGGTGTGAGTGATTGTTATATGAGTTGGTGATTTTCTTATCGATGTGTTTTGGTGAAGGGGACAATGTCACATCAGTCACTTGTGAGTACCCTGTGACGTTGTGACTCCCTTTCATGGTGTGCATGATTATATGTATATGTATATGCATGACCGTTTTATGTGCTACAGGATGCAAGTACTGGGCATCAAGTCCACTTGAATTGGAAGGTCTAAGCACGCCTTGAAACCCAATGGATAAGTTGATTAGAGATAACACTTGGTCTCCCACCCTAGCCATCATCCTCAAAGAGGATGAGTATCTGGTCTGATACCCTGTTAGTTTAGTCAATTTGTTAGTTTGGTGAGTCAGTGTTGCTTGAGGTCTTATTTTTTGACCCTGGATAAGGTTCAAGTAATTGATTGGCATTTGGCTTTATTTAATTTAAAATTTCTTGATAAATGATTTTGATTATTTTATACATCAAAATGAATCATTAAGTAAAAGGGTACTTTGATAAATAAATAAATATAAATAAATTTGTAAATAATCATAGTTTACAATAAAATAAATTTGTAATATTAAAATAAAATAAAATAAAGAAGTAATAGTAATATAATAAATAAATAAAATATTATAAAGTTGGGTTACTTAATTAATTGTAATATGTAAGTGAATGTGGGTAAATGGTTTTACCCATTTATGTAAAATTAAATATCCAACATATACTGTTATGATTGTAAATGAAATGCTTTTAATTAATTTAAAATTAATTATTGTGTTTACAATTTGATAAATCAAAAGTTAACCTTAATTTGTGATATAGTTTTTGATAAGGAAAAAAAGGTTTTGAAGGGGCCCTGAAACCCTTTACAAAGATGAAAATTTTCAAAAAAGACTAAGCCAAGACAACCGCAATCCAAAAAACCAAAATGTTGATAGAAGATAAAACCCATGAAACTCGTCAGCAGACCAACAACAAAAACATCAGCACCCAAGTTGAACAAGCAAAAGAGTCAACACAACTACAATGTATTTTCTAGAACATTAATCGAGGCCATATTATCCTCAATAACCCCTCTGTGCATCTCCATAACATCTTTGAGCTCATCAAAAGATATGGCAGCTTGCTTCTTGGTCTTACTCCTCATCCTCAAACATGGACCATCCTCTACATCCTTTTCCATAGCTGGAGCAGAATCCACATTCTTTTCCATCAAGTTCAATCAATTCACATCCTCCACAGCTTTCTCAATTTCACCCACCTCCAAGGGTTTACCAATCTACTTCAAAGCTTTCTCATTTAAAACTGAAAGACCCTTGATAGTTGACTTCAAGGATTTATTGCTTATGTTAACCACAGTCTTTAAATCATCTGAAAGCTTACCAATCATGTCCTCAATATTAAAAAATATTTCCTCCACATTCTTATGAACCAACATTTCCAAAGAGAAAATCCTCTCCTCATGAGTTATACCCAAGCAATCAACATCCACAACTAATTTATCAAGAATTTCATTCATATATTTAACCTTACCTTTAATCACCCATTCCTTTGATTGCTATAGACCAACACCACACAAACATCTTTCCAATTCTTTACTTGGAGATTGAGCTCCTTTACTTCTAAAAACAACCATTTCACCAAAGAAAGAAAATTATGTGTACCATCCTCAACCATCTTACAAAACATCCCCATATTCACCTCATCCCAATTAATAGGAGGCTCGACATTCAAATCATAATTTTGACCAGGGACATCCTTAGGATCCTCTTTTTGCTCCTCTTCCTCCTCAATAGGGGAATCTTCCACTTCGACCACCTCCACCTTAATCTTGTGCTTATCT